>JAJPUD010001003.1:108248-277042 GCA_023553655.1 Myrmecobius fasciatus | reverse complement strand
GAATTCATAGATAATAAATATGCTTCCCAGTGTGAGAGACAGTATGGAGTAGTTTAAAAATGTAGTACATTCAATCAGGTGAACTGAATTCTAGTTCTATCCACTAGCTGTATGACCCTGGGCAAGTCACTTAACCCTGTTTGCCTCAGTTTCCTCATCTGTAAAACGAGTTGGAGGAGGAAATGTGGAACCCCTCCAGTATCTTTGCCAAAAAAACCCAAAGAATCAGGGAAAACTTGAAAGGATTAAGCAACAGCAACAACAAATATGATCCTGGGTACTTTGCCTCAGTTTTCTCAACTGTAAAATGAGGGCAATAATAACACCTGCCTTCCAGGGTTGTTGTGAGAACCACATTAGATAATATTTGTAAGCGCTTTGCAGACCTTAATATGTCATGTAACTGCTACTGCTACTACCATGGCATCTCCTACTACAATGATTACTATTTGTACTATAATTGTAATTATTACAGCAATTGCTGCTGCTACCACTACTACTACAACACACAACAAACAAAATGCTAATCACTTGGGATACAAAAAAAAAGGTAAAAATAATCTGTCCTCAAGGAACTTCTTATCCAATAGGGAGACAACATGCAAACAAATGTATACAAAGCAAACTAGACAGGAGGAATAGAAAATAAAAGAGTAAAAATACTGGAATTGTGGGATTGGCCAAATCTTCGTGTACAAGGTAGGATTTTAGCTGAGACTTAGAAGAAGCCAAGGAAGTAAGTAGTTGGAATGAAGGAGGGATTCTAGGTATGAGGAACAGCTAGAGAATTCACCAGGCCTGACTCCTGTTTGTGTAATAGCCAATATGACAATGGATAGAAAGGGGTTGTATTAAGGAATTGATGTGTAAAAGGATTAGAAATATGTGAGGGGGCTAGGTTAAAAGAGCTTTGGTTGGGGGCAGCTAGGTGGTGCAGTGGATAGAGCACCAGCCTTGAAATCAGGAGGACCTGGGTTTGAATCTGGTCTCAGACACTTAACATTCCCTAGCTGTGTGACCCTGGGCAAGTCACTTAACCCCAATTGCCTCAGCAAAAAGCAAAAAAAAAAAAAAAAAAGAGCTTTGGTTGCCAAACTGAGAATTTTGTATTTTTTTCCCTGAAGGCAATAGGAAGCCACTGGAGATTATTGGGAAAGGTGTTTGGAGATAAATGTAATCTGACCTCTGTTTTAGGAAAATATCTTTTGTGGTTTAACATAGATTAGAATGGGGAGAGACTTGAGACAGGCGCCCCCACCAGCACACTAAGAGTGAAGTGATAAGGGCCTGCTCTAGAATGATGAAAGGGTTAGAAGAGATAAAAGGGCCTAAATATGAGAGATGTTGAATGAGGTGATATCAGGCAGCCTCAGAAATAGATTGATCACGGGGAGTAAGAGATAGTGAGGGATCCAGAATGACTCTTACATTATGAATTTGAGGGATTTAGAGGATGGTGTAGCTCTCTATAATGATATGGAAGGTAACAGAGGAGGAATACTGAGTTAAGATAGCTACTGGACATCCATCTGGGTTTGTCTGATATGAGACAGAAAAGAAAAGTCAGCAAAAAGACTGAGGCAGGAAAAGTAGATTTGAGAATCTTCAGCATAGAGATGGTAATTGCATCTGTAATTATAATAATTTCACCAAGTGAAATAGTATGGAGGAAGAAGAGGTTTGGGGACAGAATCCTATAGGACAGTTATGCTTAAAAGGTATGATCTGGAGGTGGATCCAATAAAAAAAAAAACAGAAAAGGAGCAGTCAGATAGGTAGGGGGAAAATGAGAGAGTGTTCTGAAAAGCTGGAAAGAAGAGATTATCAAGGAGGAAAGCATGATCAATAATGTAAAAGGATAACAAAAAATGACAAAGGATAATGTCAAGGAGAAAGAGAATTGAGAAAAGGTTGTTGGATTTGGCAATGGTAAAGTTGGTAGTGATAACTTTGGTGTGGTCAGTTTTGGTAGATTGATTGTCAGAAGCCAGATTTTATAGAATCAAGAAGAGGAAAAAAAAAAAGAAAGCAGACATCCATATTATGGATGACTTTTTTGAGGAGTTTAGATAAAAAGGGCAAAAGAGATCTTGGAGAATTAATTAATAAAAGTAGAAGGATAAAATGAGGAATTTTTGAGGATTTGGGAGACATTACAAGTCTTTAGGAAGTAGAAAATGACCTGTAGGGGGGAGAGATTTTAAAAAGTCAAAGAGTGGGTATGACAGAGAAGGCAATCTGTTATAGGAGGTGAGATGGAATGAGATCTCTTGGAAGAAAAAAAATAGAAGGTACTGGTATTGTAAGGAGTAAGGCCATTTCATCATGTGAAACGAGTGAAGGATGAAAAAAAGTGGCAAAAGACATCTGAGTGATGACTACTACTATTACAACAATTCTTCCTCCTTCTTTTCTTACTCTTCCTCCTGATGCTCTGACTTTGGTTGCATTTACTTTCCTAATATAAGCTTTCTGAGTGTTCCTTGAACTGACAATTCCATAGGGGACATCTTAGGAGAGATAGAACATCCTTGAGGGAAAGAATTTCACACAATTCCACCTTCACTCTCCCACACTCCAGCTAAACCAAACTACTTCTTTTCTGAGAATATCAGGTTCACTTCCTGTTTTCTTACTTTTATATAGACATAGACTATATAAATACCTATAAATATCAATACCTAGAATGTATTTTCTCCTCACCACCTCTTCATTCTTAGCTTTAAGGTTCAGTACTATAGGGAGTCTTTCTTGATCGTCACAGTTAGTGTTCTTTTCTTTTTACATCATTTTGTATTTACTCATCCTTTTACATGCTTTTTCATCCCTAAGAGAATATAATCTCTTTGAGGACAGAGATTATTTTTCTTTTCTGTTGTCAACACATAGTATAGCAGCCTAAACATGGTGAATTCTTCTTACTAAACGTTTGTTAGATTGAAATGAACCAGTTGTTCTCCCAGCTCATTTACCTTCAGTTTCTCTGTCCCACCTTTCCAGCATAATTCTCTTATACTTATTCCCTTTTTAAGAGTGTTCATAGAGGCACCTCACAATCCATTGAAGATTGTCTTTTTTTCTATGGAGAAGAATTATTCTGTGTGAATGCTTTACTTTGTACTCTTTTTCTAAATGTCATGAAAATGAATAACATTGGTTTAGGCTTCCAGAGAGAATATGGATATTCTCAATAGTAATGTTTGTAAACATTGTAGATGCTTAATAAATATATTTTATTAAGTGTTATTCATGTCTTATTTTCACATTGCAGTCATTTTTGGATAAAACCCCAACTCAGAATAAAGCTGTTCTTATAACAACAACAACAAAATACCTTCGCCAAACCAACTAGCATGGTACAATAAAATTGTATATACATTTTAGTCACTTTCTTTCTAGCAGAAGTAAGTCAATATTTCTATAACTCTCCTTCAGAGACAACAGTGGTCATTGCAATTACTTGGTATTTGTGTTCCTTTCAGCATTCTTTTTGTTTACATTATTGGGATTATTGTATGTGTTGCTCACTTGGTTCTGTTTACTTCATTCTATGTCAGTTCATGAAAGGGTTTTAGTGTTTTACTCAATTCCTCATATTCACAATTTTTATGGTGTAATAAGATTCTGTTACATTAATTTACCACAATGATTGGCACATTTTTTGCTTCCTGTTCTTTTCAACTGCAATATTTTGGGATCTGTTGAACCTTTCTTTTTGTTTTTGACCTTTTCTGACTTTTGAGTGGGATCTAGTGACTTTTCTTAGAAAATAAGTTGTTTTCAAGTTGGTTGGATCAATTTGTAGATCTTCAAACAGTTTTCCTGTGTCTTTCTTCCTGTAAACCCTCCAGTTTTTCACGTTTCCATCTTTCTCCATCTTTGATAACTGACTAGTTATGAGATGAAACCTTAAAAGTATGTTAATTTTCATCTTTTATTATTAGGGATATAAAAAAATCTTTTATATACTTGTTGGTAATTTGCAGTTCTTCTGAAAGCTATTTATATACTTAGATCCTTGTATAAAATGAAAAAAATAGTTTTTCCATATGACTGAAAAAGTTTCCCCTGAAATTGAATTATACATTTATCTCCTATTTTCTTATTTCAACATTTTCATATTAAATACTTATCAATTTCCTTTGAACTCTCTATTTTATTGTTATATAATTCTATAATCATTTCTGATAGGTTATTTTCTCTTATGAATTCACCTTGCTCATTTTTTATTTTTGGCAATTTGATTTTCATCTTCCTTTATTTTGATCAGATTCATGATTAATCAGTGTTATTAGTCATAATTAATAAAAATTCTAATCTTTTTATTTAAGTTTTTCTATTTTCTCTTTGCTAATATTTCTCCCTTCATACTTGTTTTTAGGTAATTTTTTTTCTAAACTTATAAATTATATAGTCACTTTGTTCATCTTTTCTATTTCCTCATTAAATACTTTGTAACTTTTAATATGTACCTTTTGCACACATTGCATTTCTTACTATTTTTATTGCATTATATTTTGCAAGGGCCTCAGCAAGCAATAGTATGTAGACACTTGGCATCAGATTCAGGAAGACCCGAGTTCAAGATTTTTTTCTGATAAGAATTGATTGTGTTACTATGGACAAAATGCTTAACTTCTTAATTCTTTAGGCAACTTTCTAATACTAAAACTTTAAAGGAGAAGCTAACTTGCATTAGTAGGGAGATGTTCTTCACTGGGTCTTCTCTAAATCAGTGACATTACAAGTCTAGTCCTTTTTAGGTCCTATATTTTGTAAAGAATGCATTTGTTATTTTGCTTTTTAATATTTATATTCACATTATCAATTCTTCTAACATATGTGATATTGAAGAATGTGAATATTCTTTTAAGATATTCAGAATTTGTCATAAATCATGTCTAATTTTCCAATAATTGCTTTACCTCAATATTTTCCCTATATGTGTTTTCATTGGATTAAACACATTCTGAGAAAATATTAAGATATCTTAAATAATAGTGCTATTATCCTTAACTTTAAAAAATTAGCTTTTATATGAAGTTACCTGCTAGGCTATTTTATGCAAATATTTTAATAATTTTTTCCATTGTCTATGATAGCTCTGAACATAGCATGCTTTCCCTATTTGTATCACTTTTAATTATTGTCTTATCTGAGACAATAATTGGTACTCATGTATTTAAATTCTGCAAACTAAGAGATTTTGTTTTATCCCCTAATTTTTAAATTTTTTTGAGTCATTCAGTTGTGTCCAACACTATGTGACCAAATTTTTGGGTTTTCTTAGTGAAGATATTGGGGTAGTTGGCCATTTCTTTCTCTAACTTAATTTACTGGTGAGAAACTGGGGTAATCAGGGTTAATTGACTTGGCCAATATCACACAGCTATTAAGTATCTGCATCTAGATTTGAACTCATGAAGGTCAGTCTTCCTGATTCCAAGAGCAGTGCTCCATCCACTGCATCAGCCACCTGCCATTTTTAATCTATATATGTCTACATTTTATTTAATATTTTTTCTAGTTACATTTAAAATAATTTTTATATTTATTTTTAAAACTGAATTCTAGATTCTCTCCCTTATCATCATCCCCAGTCTCTATTAAGAAAGCACATGTGAAGTTATGCAAAACATTTCCATAAAAATCATGTTGTGAAAAAAAAATAGATAACTCCCCCCCCCAAAAAAAAACCGTCACAAAAAAAAAATGTATGAGACAGAAAAAAGAGAGAGATAAAAAGAGAGATAGACAGATTGACTGACAAGGAAAAAACAAAGAGACGGAGAGAAACAGAGAGAGAGAAAAAAATGAGAATTCTTCAATCTGTAGTTCCAACCTTCAGGGGGTTTTATGCAACTGGTTTCAGAAATCCTTCTAGGGACCTGACCACAAGCTCTCTTTTCTTCTCTGGAACTATTAGGAGTGTCCCTGCCCCACTGTAGCTGTAAGGTCTAGTGTGCTAAAGCACCAGAGTCCTTCCTCAGTGAGGGACCTGACTACAAGCATGGTTTTATCTCTGAGACAGATTTGAGCTTGAGTAAGATGGAGTAGATAAGTTGGTAGATAAGGATAGGTAAAGTCTCCTGAGATATTGCAAGGAGAGAACCTGAACAGGTATTTACCATTGAATTTCCTTCACTTTTTTCTTATTCCTTCTGCTAGCTGACTATATCTTCATGAGGTACAATACATAGTTGTAACCAGGGATGTGAATTTGAAACACCCGCTTCCTTTTCATTTTTGCCACCAGTGCTCTACTTCTATACACAACCACTCAAATTTTTTAATATTTCATTTTTTGGCAATTACATATAAAAGCAATTTTAAACATTTTTTAATGTTGACTCCATATTCTCTCCTTCCCTTCCTCCCTTAACTCCTCATTAAGAAGGCAAGAGATTTGATATAGGTTATATACATGTTGTCATTCAAAATATATTTCCCTACTAGTCATAATTTCCTCATTCTAGAGCCTTGAAGTTAATCTGATTAATAACCCTCAATCTCCCCTTTGAGAGGGATCCCCTCTTGGATACTACCAAGGGTTAACTCTTCAAATCAGTGCCCCAAATTCCAAAAGCCATGAAAGTTATGGCCCTGCTCTGGCATAATCTGGTCAAAGATATTGGGAAAAATGGGCAAGAGAAAGGCAAAAACAACATAGCCACCAGCTATAGAAATGTCCTTGAATTGTTTTTATCTCTAAGAATTACATTTGTACTGAACTCTTCCAATTTTCTCCTTCCTGTATGAATCTTTTTTTTTTTTTTTTTGCTACATTTTAAAGATCTTTACTTTTTCACTTGAGGAAGAAAAGAGTATGGGAGGAGAGTTGTATTCCAGGTTACTTCTAATTTTACCATCTCAGGATTTTCCTCAAGTGCTTCTCAAGCCTTTAAAACTGGGTTTTTACTTCCAGTTTAGTGCTACAGGTTACATGAATCCAGCCACCATCAGGATCCACTTTCATATACTCCTTACCCTTTTATTTAGATAACAGTAGATATATTAATGATTTTCTTCAATTTCAGCTATAGAAGAATACACCTCAGGAAGAAGAATCAATATTCATGACCTTTTTTCTAAGCCTCAGAGGCAAATAAAAAATCAATCAACCAATTAACCAATGCATGTTTGCTAAAATTAAAAGATAACTCTTTTAATAAATATTTAATGAGGCTCTTTTTTTTCCTATGATAGGCATTCTGAGAAACAGAAAAAAAATAAGGCCTAATTCCCACTTTTATGGAATTCACAGATAAAAAAATGGAAGGAGATAGATTCACATAGAAATGGCTGTAAGTCAAGAAAGATGAGAGGAAGAAAAGTTGATTTCTAATTTTCCCCAGTATAATATAATCTTTGAAGGCAGGAACTATTTTTTGTAGTTATAATGTACCTTAAACATCATAAACACTATATAAATATTATTGAATTCATTTGAATTATAACAGGGGAAACAGATATAATATTCATTTTAGGTGTTCAACATAGACAAGCATTTCTTTTTCCCAAATGAAAATGTATTGTCATTTTTTCATTGCTTTAGTTTTCCAAGTTATAGTTTTACTTCTCCCTCCTAGAGAGCCCTCTTTTAGTATATTCAGTGTCATACTCTGAATCCCCTGCCTCTACAAAGTAGATAGAGGCATCCTGTCATACTTTTTTGATGGGGGAAGCTGAGCTTGATCATTAAAGTTTTGTAGCATGCAGATTTATTGATGTTCTTTCCATTTATTCTGTTGTAGTGATTTTGCATGTAGTTTTTCTAGTTCTAATCACTTTACTTTTTATCAGTTCACATAAATCTTCTCATGCTAACGTTTCCCTCTTATAGCATAGTAAAATTCCATACTATTCAGGTACCCTATTTTGTTTGGCTGTTCCCTAAGTGAATGTTCTACATTCTTTTTCTCATTTATTTCTTTCTTCTTCTTTTTCTTTTTTTTTTTCTTTTTGCTGAGGCAGTTGAAGTTAAGTGACATGCCCAGAGTCACACAGCTAGGGAATGTTAAGTGTCTGAGACCAGATTTAAACTCAGATCTTCCTGACTTCAGGGCTGGTGCTCTATCCACTGAGCTACCTAGCTGCCCCTCATTGATTTCTTAATAATACATTTCTAGAAGCAGAATTATCTTATCATTACTAGTTTTGCACTTCTGATGTTCCCTACCTCCTTTCCAAAATAAACTTTACTCAGAGAACATAAAAACATTACTTTCAGGTATACTGTCTAATGTACAGTATGACCAGTCTATTTTTCACAGTTCCTCAGTATTGCTATCAATAGATGGAGAGAAGCTCATCAATATCTAGAGCACAGTTCCAACTTTTGTCATGCTTTCCCTTCTGCAGAACCTACCTGTAATATATAATAACCCTCTCTGATTCCACTTAATTTCCTGCCACTCCCTTACCAATGCCAATAGTCTTTCTACTTATTCCTGTTCCCTCTCACACAGGCTTATATCTCCACTCCACTAATGTCTCTGTCCCCCTAATGAATATATTCTGACCCTTTCCCCCAAATTCCAGTACAGATTGCCCTATTAGTAATCCATCCATCCAGAACAGAGGTTATATCTGATATTTCTTAAATAAGCTCAGGGAATAGCTTGTTTTTGCCAGCAGTAAATGTCCCTGAAGCATCCACCTCTATTTTAGGTATTATTTGTCTTGATCAAGCCTTGAGCCTTAAGTGATGATTAAGTTCATGTTGTTAATGAATTTAAGCACATGCACAGTCTTTAGTTATGGAGACCTGGAAATGCCATGGACTAAATGCCTTTTGGGTGCATCTTATATAAACTAGCATCACGAAAGGAAGGGAGATCTTTAGCTTTAACAAACTATTCCTATGTATCCTATTTTTATTGACTTGAATTATCATTGTAGACTGAGACATCCCCTGAAACGGTGGTATCTGTATACTCTTACTGAATTTTTGGACTTTAGTAAAAGTATTGGTCAAAAATTACCTGCCTCACTGAATTAATCTTTCTTCATTGTGAATGTGTGTTTTGGACCAGCTTGGATCTGTCCTCAGATAACCTCTTTTGCTGATATCCTTAGCGTCTTAGAGTGCCCAAAA
The DNA here is from genome assembly GCA_023553655.1 of Myrmecobius fasciatus. Taxonomy (NCBI): domain Eukaryota; kingdom Metazoa; phylum Chordata; class Mammalia; order Dasyuromorphia; family Myrmecobiidae; genus Myrmecobius; species Myrmecobius fasciatus. The sequence continues at coordinate 267,945 of JAJPUD010001003.1, read as the reverse complement.
TCCTTGCTACCCCATCATAGAGTACTCTCAGGGTATACTTTTTCATTTCAATATGTCAACGAGAAGAAAATTACTAGATTATAAACTCCTTGAAGTCAGGTTTTATGTCTTATCTAAACTTTTATTTCCTAGAATTTTTATTTCTTGTCTCTTATATTGACTTCAGCCAATAGTCTTTCAAAAAAAATTTTTTTTAAATTAAAGGCATTATGTTAATAAATCAGACTTTCTATAATGCCCCAAAGACCTTTTTACTCTGGAAATTCACTTTCCCCTTGGACTTTACATCCTGGAAATAACATTCACCTCTCTGTACTAATCTCTTTAATTGGCTGGTTCTTTCCAGGACTTCCATTTCAAAGAGGATGTCAGTAAAAGTCTGGTCTCCATTTGTCTTCAGGCTATACTTTATATTCTGAACTCTCTTTACAATGACTCAATGCAAGACACCTTTATATCTTCCTCCTCCACACCTTTTCAATTTGCTTTTACATATCGCCTTCCCCATTTAGAATCCAGTACTTTAAAGGAAGGGGCTCTGTTTCTTTCTGCTTGTATTTGAATTCTCAGTATTTAGCACAATGCCTACCACAAAGTAAGAACTTAATAAATTCTCATTGATTATTAAATGTCTGCCAGGTGGTGAGGTACTATGATAAATTTTATCTTACTTTGTGTTCTCTTATAGGAAGTTGGGTTACACTATGCTAGAGTCATAATAATTCATTTTTTTGAGAAATGATACTTCAAATGAATAAATTCAGCTGGGAATATTGAATTGATATGGAATGGACAGGCATGGGGGTTGGGAGAAGGAAATGGATAGGATGGTGCAGTAATTTAATTATATAAGAATACAGTTATCTGGCTAAATTTTTAACAGTCATTCTTTATATTGCTTTTGTTGTTCACTCTACTTTTTAAAGAATCTAATAATCCTTCTTTTATATATGTTAAGGGCTCATCATTTCCCATAGAAAATACTATTCCATTATTATCACACGCCACAATTTATTCAGCCATTCACCAACTGATGGGCTAAATTTCCATTTTTTTTTTGCTCTGAGAAAAGAACTGTTATAAATATTTTTATACATATATATCTGAAGGAATGAAGCTGCTTTCCAGTTCAAGAAAGATTAGAAAGAGTTCAAGAAAGATCAGTCTCACTGGGATGAAAGGGGTGTTCAGCCCAGCTCAGACAGTGTCTGAGAAGCCAGTGAAAGGGTCTTAATCACAGCAGATCAGTAAGTGAGAACCTTTCTACTGGCTCAGTAGTAGAGTAGTCCAGTAGGACAGCTTCCATTCCCAGCTCAGAAGGCAAATTTTCAGCCTTGGAAACCAGGTTGTTGCACTTGGAAACTGCAGATAGGACTACCCACTGTGGTGAGCAAGACATCAAATACAAGCCAAAGATTAAAGTGGCAAAAGAAGCTTGGTACAATGCTCCCTGTATACCAGGAGCAGAGCTTGGTCTTTAAAGTCACAAAGTCACAAAACAGGAAAAAAATGAGGAAAGGAAGGAAGGAAGGGAGGAAGGAAGGAAGGAAGGAAGGAAGGAAGGAAGGAAGGAAGGAAGGAAGGAAGGAAGGAAGGAAGGAAGGAAGGAAGGAAGGAAGAGAAAAAGAATTTTAACTATAGAAAGCTACTGTGGTGTTAGAGAAGACCAAAATACAAACTCAGAAGAGGACAAAATGCCCACATGGGCAATCTCAAAAAAATGATATGAATTGGTCTCAAGCCAAAGAGGCTTCTTGGAAATGTTCATAAAGGATTTTAAAAGGCCAATAAGAAAGATAGAAGAAAAATTAGGAAAAGAAACAAGATGTGCAAGAGAGAGTCAACAGCTTGGTAAAGGAAGGGAAAAAATGACTAAAGAAAACAATTCCTTAAAAAAATTCTGTCCACTGAAGAAATCCATTTCCTTAAAATAACACAGTTGCTTAAATTAAAAAAAATCATGGAAGAAAACAACACCTTGAAAAGTAGAAAAGAGATGCAAAAGTTAACTGAAGAAAACCATATATTAAAAACTAGAAAAGGGCAAATGGAAGCTAATGACTCTATGAGACATCAAGAAACAGTCAAACTAAAAAACAAAAATGAGAAAATGGGGAAAAAATGTAAAATACCGCTTGGAAAAAATAGCTGACCTAAAAAATAGATCCAGGAGAGATAGTTTAAAAATGTTTGGTCTACCTTAAGGTGATAACCAAAAAAAGAGCTGGATAGCATTCTTCAAGAGACCATCAAGGAAAAATGCCCTGATATACTACAACCAGAGGGCAAAATAATCCCTGAAAGAATCCATTAATTACTTCTGGAAAGAGATCCCACAAGGAAAACCTCAAGAAACATTGTTGCAAAACTTCAGAACTATAATCTCAAAGAAAAAAAAAAAATACTGCAGGCTGCCAGAGGGAAAAAATACAATTCAAGTATTAAGGAACAACAGTCAGGATTACCTGGAGTTTGGCAGCTTCTACAATAAAAGGTCAGAGAAATATCAAAGATATACCAAAAATTAGAGAGCAAGGGATATTTTACCTATCAGACCTTTGGAGAAAGGAGAAATTCATGGCCAAAGAAAAGATAGAGAACATTATGAAATATAATATGAATAACTTTGATTACATTAAAGTAAAAAGTTTTTATACAAACAAAACCAATGCAGCCAAGATTAGAAAGATGCAGAAAACTAGGGGGTTGGGGGAAATTTACACTAAGTGTTTCTGATAAAGGCCTCATTTCTAAAATACGTAAAGAACTGTGTCACATTTATAAAAATATGTCATTCTTCAATAGATATTTGGACAAAGGATATGGACAGATAATTTTCAGATGAAATTAAAGTCATGTGTAGTCATATGAAAAAATTATGTAAATCATTATTTATTGAATAAATGCAAATTAAAACAACTTTAAGGTATCACCTCACACCTCTCAGATTGGCTAAAATAACAAGAAAAGATAATGATAAACATTGGAGGGAATATAGGAAAACTGGGACATTAATGCATTGCTGGTGGCAACATCCAACTGTTCTGGAGAGCAATTGGGAACAATATCCACAGGGCTATAAAACTGTAAATGACCCAGCAGTGTCATTACTAGGTCTGTATCTCAAGGAAATCATAAAGGAGGGAAAAGGACCCACATATGCAAAAATGTTTGTAGCAGCTCTTTTTATGGTAGCAAAGAACTAGAAAATGAGTAGAAGCCCATCAATTGGGGAATAGCTATATGTGATGTTATATGAAAATGATGGAATATAGTCTTACAAAAATGATGAAAAAGCTGATTTTAGAAAGACCTGAAAAGATTTACAAGAACTGATGCTGAACGAAGCAAGGAGAATCAGGAAAACATTGTCCACAGCCACAACAAGGTTGTGAAATGATCAACTATGACAGACTTGGTTCTTCTCAGCATTTCAGTGATCCAATAAACTTTGTGGGTTTTTGTTGTTGTTGTTGTTGTTGTTGTTTTGATTTTTCCCCCAAAACCACTTTGAATATTTATTCTTTAGAAATTCACAAGAGTGACATCATGTATTGTGGCCCAATAGATAAACTGATATTCTGAGTTTTTGCAGTAGGCTGCTTCTCAGCTACAGATTTTTTTGTGTGTGGCAGGTTTCTTTTCTGCAGAAGGTTTCTTTGCAGCTGGGACTTCTTCTCCACAAGTTTCTTTGCTGCTGCAGACTTCTTTTCCCTAACCTTCTTTTCTGCTGTTTTTTCTGCCCTAGAATCTTCTTTGCTTCTTATTTCTTGGAAGCTGCTTCTTCTCATATACTCCTTTCTTTGCCTCCATAATTTTCTTTAATACTGACACTCTTTTATCTTCTCTGATTTTCTGATTCTTAATCTGATGTAGAATTTAATTCCAGCCACATTGCCCTGGCACATCGGTTCATTTTCACCATGATTCTTAAATTCTTCAGTGGGTTCTTCTCAAGTACTTGCTGATAGATCTTTTTGTGTGGTGCACAGAGGGCTCTCTAGATCTCTGAACTTTTCGAAATCCTGGTAGATCTGTGCTGGTCATCTTGTGCATGGGAAGATTATAGTGAATCTTCAGGCTTGCACCATGTACCATACAGCTCAACCAGTTTGTGAAAGGCACTTTCCCAATAAACTTTGAATGGAAAATTCCATCCACATCCAAAGAGAGAACCATGGAAACCTAATGTAAATCAAAATGTTATACTGAATGCTATGTTAACTTTTTTTTTCTCTTTATCTTCTTTTTTTTTTCCTCTTTCATGGTTTTTACCTTTCATTCTTATTTTTCTCTTCCAACATTATTCATAAGGAAATATGTAAAAAAAAAAGAATGTACATGTATAACCAAAAAAAATTGTTGTTCTTTTATATGAAATATTTTAAAAGAAAAAAAGTTTCCAGTTCTTTGTCCTGAGAAAAGAATTGCTATAAATATTTTTATAAATATTATTTTCCTTTAAAAAAATTCTTTTGGAATTCATGCCTAGTAGTATTGTTATGTCAAAGGATAGGCATGATTTTATAATCATGTGGGCATAAATCATATCTTCTTGATCATTTATCAATTGGGGAATGGCTCTTTTATATATATATAAATTTGACTCAGTTTCTTACGCATTTGAGAAATGAGGCCTTCGTCAGAGAAACTTGCTTTAAAATTTTTTCCATTATTACTATTGCTAAGTATATTGCCCCTACATTTATTTAATTCTCTCTCTCCTTGTCCCTCCTCAAAATTGTTTTGTTTCTGACCAGCCCCTTCCTTAAAGTGCCCTCTTTTCTGTCATCTTCTCCCATTTTCCTCTAGGATATGATAGATTTCTATATCCATATTTTGTGTGTATTTTATTTCCTCTTTGAGTCAGTTCTGATGAGAATAAGGTTTACTCAACCTTAAGGTTTCATGATAATTGAATTGTTTATTTCTGAATGCTTACAATATTTTCTCCTTGATGTGGGAATACTAAAATTTGGCTAAAATATTCCTTGGAGTTTTTATTTTGGGATCTCTACCAGGAAGTAATTGATGGATTCTTTTAATATTTATTTTGCCCTCTGGTTCTAGAATATCAGGACAATTTTCCATGATATTTGCTTGCAAGATGGTATTTATGCTCTTTTTTTATCATGACTTTCAGATAGACCCATAATTTTTAAAATTATCTCTCCTGGATCTATTTTTCAGGTCAATTGCTTTTCCAATGAGATTTTTCACATTGTTTTTATTTTGATTTTTTCATTCTTTTGATTTTGTTTTATTGTGTCCTCTCATAAAATCATTAGCTTCCATTTGCTGAATTCTAATTTTTAAGGAATTATTTTCCTCAGTGAGCTTTTGCTTGTCCTTTACCATTTGACCAATTTTGCTTTTTAAGACGTTCTTCTCCTCATTAGCTATTTGTACTTCCTTTTGCATCACTCTCATTTCTCCTCCCTATTTTTTCTCACTCTCCCTTATTTGATTTTCAAAACCCCTTGAGATATCTTCCATGGCCTGAGGCAAATTTGTATTCTTTTTGGAGGCTTTGGATGCAGCATGTGCTGCGACTTTGTTCTCATCTTCTGAGTGCATATTTTGATTTTCCTTGTCACCACAGCTTTCTATGGTCAGAATCTTTTTGTGTTGTTTGCTCTTTTCCCCAGCCTATTATTTGGCTTTTAAATCATTGATAAAGTAAGGTTCTGTTTCCAGGGTGGAGGATATAATGTCTCAAATTTTAAGGGTTTTGTGCAACTGTTTTGAGAGATTCATCTAGGGAACTCTACTGTGAACTAGCACTGCTACTTGAGTCAGAGTATGGGCAAATCAACAGAGTCCTGCCACGGTGGCAGCAATGAAACCCCTGCAATCTCCCACACTCCCCCTAATCTCTACTGAGATCTCTGGAAGCCATCACTGCTGCTGCAAGAGTTGATTCAATGACCCTCAAAGCCCAATCAGGTCTGGAGACTGTAGCCACTGCACCAATTTAGAGGCCTCATGGCCTACTTCTGATTTCTTGGGGCCAGGGCTAGGCTGGCACAGCCTATGCCATGATTGTGTTCCAGACCCACCCCGTGCAACAAACTCCTCCTCCTGATCTTCTAAAGGTTTTTTGACTGAAAAATTCTTCCACTCTATCTTTTTGTGTGTTCTGACACTCTAAAATTGTGTTTTGTCATTATTTAAAGATATTTGAGTAGTCCTTATCTTTACTCTGCCATCTTAGCTCCTCCTTCTCTGATTTATTGTTTTGTTGGTTGTCTAGACTTAAGAAAGCAATGGAGAAAATATTAATAATGCAAAGGAAACAAGTTTTTTTCATATCATTTTTTGGAAATACATATTTACCAAAACACCACTGGATGTGTCTCCTTCAACTAATTTTATAGAAAATATTCCCGGTTGTCAACATGTCTCATTTCAATCATGTATATAACCAACTCCTATTCCAGAGGAATGAACAATTCAGCTCACCAAATTAACAAATACTTATTAAATACCTAATAAGAGAGAGGCAGTACTATTAAAACATCAAATGATGGCAAGACATTATTTTTACATTTCTCCTTCAGCCTCTGTGAAGGAAATTCATTTTTATAATGATTTTTCTGCACTTAAGTTTATCATATCTGCTCTGTATTTCCAGATCCCTGGACTACTTTAGACAACTTTACACTTTCCTACACTATCATGTTTTAGGCAAAAGCAAGTGCAAGATAAATATGTATTTTTTGCACTTAATAATATTTTATTTTTTCAATTACATGTAAAAAGTTTTCAACATTAATTTTTATAAGATTTTGAGTTCCAAAATTTTCTCCCTTCCTCCTTACTTTTCCTCTCCTCAATACAGCAAACAATATAATATAGGTTATATGTATGTGCAAGCATGTTAAACATATTTTTATACATATTTTAGAAATATTTTATACCATGAGAAAGAAAAGAATTAAGTGAAAATAGCATGCTTCAATCTATATTCAAACTCCATATTTCTTTCTATGAATGTGGATAGCATTTTTAATCATGAGTCTTTTGGAATTGTCTTGGATTAGTGTATTGCTGAGAAGAACAAAATCTATCATCACTAATCATCACACAATTTTGTAATTATTGGATAAAGTGTTCTCCTAGTTCTGCTCACTTTACTAAGTATCAGATCATTGAAATCTTTCCAAGTTTTTTCTGAAATCTTTCTACTCTTCATTTCTTATATCAAAATAGCATTCCATCATATTCATACACAACTTGTTCAGATATTCCCCAATTGATGGGCAAGCCCTCAATTCTTAAGTATTTGCCACCACAGAAAGAGTTGCTATAAACATTTTTGGGCATGTGAGAATTTTTTTATAATCTTTTTGGATCCAGATGTAATAGTGTTTTTGGTGGTATGCACAGTTTTGTAGCCTTTGGGGCACAATTCCAAATTGCTTTTCCACAATGGTTAGATCAGTTCACAAGTCTACCAATAGTGCAGCAGTGTCCCAGTTTTCCCACATCCTTTCCAACACTTATCATTTTTTATTTCTTTCATATAAGCCAGTATGATAAAGCATTTTTTCACATGACTATAGATAGCTTTAATTTCTTCATGTGAAACCTGCCTTTTCATATCCTTTAATCATTTATCAATGAGGGAATGACTTGTATTCTTATAAATTTGATACAATTCCTTATATATTTTAGAAATGAGGCCCTTTGTAAAATTTGTAAAAAAAAAAAAAAAAAAAAATTCCACAGCTTTGTACTTCCCTCTGAGAGTTATTGTGTGAGGATCAAAAGGATTTATGAAATGTTCAAGTGTTTGGCAGATAGTTGGAACTTAATAGATGATTGTTTCTCCTTGTCCTTGTTCCTTTTTATATTTGTTTTATTTTTTTTTTTTGAGCAGTTGTGCCAGAATTAAAATCAGCAGTAGGATTGTTTGGACTCAACTGGCTTCCAACTATCTGCCAAACACCTGAACATTTCTTAAATCTCTTTGATCCTCACAATAACTCTGGGAGATAGGTGCTATTGATATCTGTATTTTACTATTGAGGAAACTGACAATTGAAAGTAAAAATCACAAGGTTAAGTCGATATAAGAAATCAAAGCAATACAAAGAACAAAATAAGCAATGAAATATTAATAAAAAACTTTACTATAGTAGCTTGAAAAATAAATCAGAGAAAAAAAGAGAATTCTTGAAGGTGAATGGGGAATATTTCTAGTCATCTCTATGATTTAAGATATCAAACACCAAAACACAAGTTAAATCAAACAAAAATCAGAAAGCTTTTGTATTTTTAGAAAATGAACAAAGAAACAGTAAAGTTACATCAAGAATGTGATTGGAACTCTAGTCTCTGCAAAAGGGGAAAGTTTCAGGGCCAGACCCAATGTACAACTGACTCAAGTACTTCATAGTTACACATGAATTACTAGAGAACTTTACCACTTTTGATCAGATACAAGTCAGATCTCACTATCTTAACAACCAAATGTTAAGAAAATCACTGATCCCTCTAACTATAGACCAAATTTATATTTTGTATTTTATGCAAAGCCTTTTGAATTTGAATCATTTTTTAAAAATATTATGAACACTTGGGGAAAAAACACAATGTGTTGGCTGTGCAAATATAAATGGATGTGTCATAAAGTGTAAAGGATATACAGTTACTCTTTTCATATCACAAAAGGTAAGGGCATGGTACCTCTACGATTTGGAAAATCTATGTAAAATTTTTTGGCCTTCCCTTTGTACCATAGAAGTCTGAAATATTGTGGTATTAAAAGATAAAACATGTTGATGTTATATACTACAATACATTTATTTTATGCATTTTTGAGCAAATTTTTTCCTGTGTTTGTGCTAGTCTTTGTATTTTGTCTGCAGCTTCCACAAAACTCCCTCCATAGTCTTATTTAATTTCTTATATTGATCTGAGATATATTGAAATGGGGAAAGTCATGATAAAATGGCAGCCTGATATTGATTCAGTAATATTAGAATAAGTATTTGAAAGTTTTGTAACTTTTTAACTTCCTTTAATGACAATCACAAACCCTTGAACAAAATTCCACACTCATGGCCTCACACATTTAAAATAGACCAAAAATATAAGAGTATTTGTTGTACACATGGAAAACTATTCTTTATTTCAATGTACCACCACACAGTGATGTTGAGAAAAATTTATGTCAAATCATAAGAAAATATTTTAATCACTTGCTGCATATAAATAATATCAAATTACATATGTCTATTAAAAATATATTTAAGTTTTTCTCCTATTTTGGAATCTCTCTCCAATGACAGAAAAATGTAATTTAGATTCAAAAAGTATGAAATTCTTAATGTACAATATAGAAAAAAAGAGACTGAAGACTTCTAGCTTGTGTTTAAAAATTAAAATGAATTCATGGATGAAGGGATATTTATAGATACCATGGCCAACTACAAGGCAAAAAATGTTTAGGGTAATATTTATATATAATATCTATATCTATCTATAATCTATATAATTGATAGATACATCATTTTATAATATCATACAAAAATTAATTACAGATGGGGCCTGAGAAATGACTATTAGAAGAGTAGTAGCAAAAAGCAAAAGAATAAGTAGAGCAAAAGGTAAGCAACATAGACATGAAATTAATCAGTAGCTTGGAGCCAAAGAAGTGATGAAGAAATGGCCAGATCATGTGATTTTGTTTATGAAACCATAGGCTTGTGAGTGTTATTTAGGACTCAGTCATCATTACTAGGCATTATAGGTGGAGCCTGAATTTATTGCTCAATTCAGATCGTACAAGGAAATAACAGAACATTGAAGCATCAGTGAAAGGCACAACAATGTAGCACCTATGAAATACCTAGCAAAACATACTTGGTGTCTAGAATTATACAGAAGTTTGATGTATTTCATAAAGCAAAAGACAACAAATTCTATTTATGTATTATTTTTATAATAGCTTTTTATTTTTCAAAATGCATGCAAAGTTTTCAACATTCACCCTTGTAAAACCTTGTTTTCCATATTTTTCTCATTCCCTCCCCAAATCCCTCTATCCCTTAGAAAGTAAGTAATCTAATATAGGTTAAACATGTGCAATTCTTTTTTTAAAATGTTTTTTATTTTCAAATCATATGCATAGGTAATTTTCAACATTCACCCTTGCAAAACTTTTGTGTTTTTTCTCCCTCCCTTCACTTCCTCCCCCCTCCCGTAGACAGCAAATAATCCAATATATATTAAATATGTGCAATCCTAAGGAAGTCAGTTTCTTTTTTTTATTATTTAAATTTTTTTTTTAATTTTTTAATTTTAGTTTTAATTTTAATTTTTTTCAGATACATCAATTCTTTATCTGGTTATAAATAGCTTTTTCTTTCTTTTTTTTTATTAAAGCTTTTTATTTGCATAACATATGTATGGGGCCTATATCCCAAAGAGATCTTAGAGGAGGGAAAGGGACCCACCTGTGCAAGAATGTTTGTGGCAGCCCTTTTTGTAGTGGCTAGAAACTGGAAACTGAAGGGATGTCCATCAATTGGAAAGTGGCTGAATAAATTATGGTATATGAATGTTATGGAATATTATTGCTCTGTAAGAAACGACCAGCAGGACGATTTCAGAGAGGCCTGGAGGGACTTGCATGAACTGATGCTGAGTGAAAAGAGCAGAACCAGATCATCATACACAGCAAAAACAGTATTACATGATGATCAATTCTGATGGACATGGCTCTCTGCAACAAAGAATTGTCTCAAAACTAGTTCCAATTGTTCACTGAAGAAAACCATATACACCCAGAGAGAGGGAAATGAAATATGGACCACAACGTAACATTTTCATGATCTCTATTGACATTTGCTTGCATTGTGTTGCCTTTCTCTGATTCTTTTTTTTTTCTTGTAGATAGGATTTTTCTTGCATAACTTCTCAAGCATTTCAACATTATTAACATGTAGTGGACTTCCTGCCATCTAGGGGAGGGGAGGGGACTGGGGGTAAAATTTGTAATGGAAAGCTTTGTAAAGATCAATGTTGGGGAACTACCCATACATATGTTATACAAATAAAAAGCTTTAATAAAAAAAAACTTCAATAAAAAAAGAGGAGGAAAAAAAAGAACAACAAATACAGAGAATTTAAAGAAATATTAGGACTTCCATGACATTGATAGAACAATTGATTTACTAGTCTGGAAGACCAGAGTTTAAATCTGGTCTCAGACACTCTCTGCTCTGTGACAATGCACAAATCACTTAAACTTTATTTGTTTTAATCCCCTTAATTGTAAAATGGGTATAATAACATCTAAAGTGGTTATGAGGAAGAAATGAAATAATATTTGTAAAAATGTTTAATAGTTCCTAGTATGCAATAAGTGCTATGTAAATGCTTATTTCCTTTTCTTTCCCCATTAAGTAACATAAAACAAAACAGAGCTTAAAGAACATGCACAACAACTAGCATGATATACAGTTATACCTTTCACATTGTGAGGATTAAGGGTACTATGCCCCTGCAATCTGGAAAATCTGTGTAAAAATTTTTGGCACTCTTTTCATACCAGAGAAGTCTGAATTTTTTCTTTTTCTTTATTGGGGTGTTTACAATACCTTATTGCAAAATTTGGGTTAAGTATTTGTCTGCCGGCCTTTGTGTGTTGTCTGCAGGTTCCACAAAACTCTTAAAAAATTCTCATTTAATTTCTTATGCTGACCTGCAATATGTTGAAATTGTGATGGGGAAAGTCATGATGTGGAAGGGATGACTATAAACAAAGAGACTTTAAATGACAACAAAATTCAGAACAAATACCAATTGTGATCGATACTCATTTATTTGCATTAAAGCATGGTCTTTCTTTTAACAACTGGTACACAATTAAGCTGAAGGAGAAAGGTTGTCCTGCCATCATTTTTTTACACTGTTTTATTTCAGAAATTGTCATTTGTGGGAAGCCCATAGTTGTGAATAATTTGAGATTTTGTGCTGTATTAAAAATATTTCTCTTTTTCAAAAAAAAATAAAATAACATATGTATGTGTAGTTCCTCAACATTGATCTTTACAAAGCTTTCCATTACAAATTTTCCCCCCAGTCTCCTCCCCTCCCCTAGATGGCAGGAAGTCCACTACATGTTAATTATATTAAAATACTTGACAAGTCGAGTATATGTATACATATTTCCATACTTATCTTGCTGTGCAAGAACAATCGGATCTACATGAACAAAAAAATATCTGAGAAAGGAAACCCAATGCAAGCAAACATTGATAGAGAGCATGAAAATGTTATGTTGTAGTCCACATTTCACATGCCTCTCTCTGGATGCAGATGGCTTAGAGCCACATTCATCACAGTTGATTATCACATAATCTTGTTGCTGTGTACAAAATTCTCTTGGATCTACTCATTTCACTTAGCATCAGGTCATGGAGGTCTCTCCAGGCCTTTCTGAAATCATCCTCCTGATAATTTCTTATAGAACAATAATATTTCATGACATTGATATACCATCATTTATTCAGCCACTCTCCAATTGATGGGCATCCACTCAGTTTCCAGTTTCTTGCCACTACAAAAAGGGCTGCCACAATCATTTTTGCACATGTGGGTTCTTTTCCCTCTTTTAAGATCTCTTTGGGATATAAGCTCAGTAGAAACACTGCTGGGTCAAAAGGTATGCACAGTTTGATAGCCCTTTGGGCATAGTTCTAAATTGCTCTCCAGATTGCTTGGATTAGTTCACAACTCCACCAACAATGTATTAGTGTCCCAGTTTTTCCACATCCCCTTGAGCATTTATCATTATTTTTTCCTGTCCTCTTCACCAATCTGAGAAGTGTGAAGTGGTATCTCAAAGCAAGACAACAAATTCTTATATTACAAATATAAACCTCATAGTATCCTTAAGATTTCAGCAAATAAATCACTGTGAACTTAGTCCATTAGATAGAGCAGCTATATATAACACTGATCCAAAAATATTAACCTAAAGAATTCTTAAAGAATTTTATTCATAGACATTCCCCTATCGATGGCTCACAATTTCTAAGCTATAAGGAATGAAAACTTTCCAAATACAGAAATGACCCTAAGGAAAAAATAAGAGCCATGTGGCAAGATGTCCTTTGTCCTTCCTACTATTAAAATCATTACAAAAATGCTTTTAGTCATCTTGATAGAGATAAACTTGTATTCAAATATTTGTATTCAATTTTTAAAAGCTTTTATTTTATTCATCTATAACAGACCAGTGATAGTATTATTCTCTAATGACTTTGGGGATAGTTTGAAGCTGTTTTCCAGAATGGATGCAGTAATTTATAGTTTAACTAATATTATTCTAATGTTCTTGTCATTGCATATGTCCCTTAACAATTGCCATTTTTTTTGTTATGATAGTGAAACCAATAGGTATGTAGTGCCACATAATAGTCATTTTGATTTTAATTTTTTTAATATTAATAATTTGATTTTTTCACATAGTTGTTAATTGTTTTGATGAGATTTTGTAAACATTGCACATATCCTTCAACTAGTCATCTATTTTGTTGAACAGACCTTCAGAACAAATGTATGTACATGTGTGTATGTATAAAAGCAAGAAATCCCTTTAAATGAAGTGAGCCAAGGTCAGGTTGTCATTTATGTGCTTGATCAGAAGGATTGTCGTGTTCTATAGTGAACTGGATAGAAGAAAGAATCAATAGAAGAAAGGTTGGGTGACAGACAAAAGCAACTGCTCTACTTCTCCCTATATCCAGTGTTCTGGAATCCTATTTTTTTGCTATTTATTTTTCTGATTCTAAGCTTTAGTCCACGGACACTATATATTTTGTGATATAGCTATGTTCTCTTTACATGACTATCTGTCATCATGAAGCTGATTTTCTACCACTGATATCTGGATATAATGGACAAAATATAACAACTTTCCCTCCGCTCCAGATTAAGTTAAAAGTGACAGAAGGAGTGGATGAATGCTTGCCTTATGCCCTTTGGATACTAATCTCTGGTTAAGGAAGGCTGCAGTCACAAGAAATTTGTATCCACTGATAGGCTTAATTCTGAAAACTTAGACATTTTTCTTCTTTTCACTCTATCTTTTCTATAACTCAAAATTCACTTCAATGAACAGAATAAATTCTCTTAAATATTTAATGATAAATTAGCTATACTAATATTAACTTCATCTTTGTTTTGTTCTCTTTAATTAGTTGTAATTTTTATAATGTTATTGCTAATTTTCCCTTTGAGTATATTTTATATCACTGATCTTTACCTTTCTTCATAATTGTTGGATGACAAGAAGTTTTTAAGGTGTTGTTCTGAGATAGACCTGCCTTGTTGGAGGCCTTTTAATTAGCAGAAGATTGACTTAAGTGTAGTAGTACATCCATATTCCACATGGATAAGTGTTGATGAATCCTTGAGCTAATTCAGCTTTATAAAACTACTTTGCTTGGGTTCCCCATATTTTTCTACTAGCCAGGAATCATAGAGTGCCTGGAGTTCTTCATGGCTGTTTTTGTCCTTAAGTATCCAGGAAGGGATGCTAGTTGAAGCCTGAACTTAAGCATCTAGGGCCAAGCAAGTCTAAAAGATGGTCTCAGTACCATTAAAGGAAAAACTAAGCCAACTTGCACAAGGGAAGGATTTAGGATATTACTCAAACCACATATATGAATCAAAACTTATATGCTTAGAACATGAAACTACCAGGTCTTATCTACTCTACTATAAAATGTTAGATATAGTGGGAGATTAGGTCCTGTGAGTAGACTGAAGAGATGTTTATCTATGCAGTGTCACTTGAGAGGAGCTAAAGAAAAATATTTTACTCTGGTACTACTATGCATGAAATTACTATACTAGAGATTTACTCCTTTGAATGCCTATCATTTTTTTCTTTTACTTATTTTATTTTTCTGGGGGAGAAGATAAACATTTTATATATATATACACATATATATTTAGATTAATATATGCATATATGTATACTTATGTGAATATATATTTGTATATACTCCATGCCAAGTATTAAGCTGAGGACTGAGGGTATAAATAGAAAACTGAGGCATCCATACACTTGAAGATCTCATATTCTGGACCACAACATAGCATTTTCATGCTTTCTGTTGATGTTCGCTTTCATTTTGTTTTGTTTTCCTTCTCAGGTTTTTTTTTTCCTTGTAGATCCGATTTTTCTTTTACAGCAAGATAACTGTATAAATATGCATATGTATATTTGATTTATCCTATATTTTAACATAATTAGCATGTATTGGACTACCTGCCATCTACCGGAGGGGGTGGGGGAAG
Source organism: Myrmecobius fasciatus (assembly GCA_023553655.1). Lineage (NCBI taxonomy): Eukaryota > Metazoa > Chordata > Mammalia > Dasyuromorphia > Myrmecobiidae > Myrmecobius > Myrmecobius fasciatus. The sequence continues at coordinate 252,624 of JAJPUD010001003.1, read as the reverse complement.
GAAGGAAAAATTTGGAACAGAAGACTTTGCAAGGGTCAGTGTTGAAAAATTACCCACGCATATGTTTTGCAAATAAAAAGCTTTAATAAAAAAAAGAAGATCTCACATTCTAAGGGGGAGATGACACATATAGAAGGGCTCATCTCTGGGGTGGATGGAAAGGCTCAAAAGTCCTTGGGGCACATTGACAGAATTTATGAGAAGGCTGGGGTGAACAGAGGGCAAAGAAGTAGTAGATGGATTTTACTCTGGGATTTCAAGAGTACAGTGACAGATCAAGGGAAGAATGAAAAATCATGTACAAAGAAATGCAATTTTAAGGGACATGGAAAGCATCTTCTCTGAAGACTTCAAAAATGGCTAGAGCTTCAAAGTCCTGATGGTAACATTTAAGGCTTCAGAGGCTATAACTCACAAAATAATAAACTATATGCTTGTTTGGAACACAATGGGGTGATCAAATAAGTACTATTGATTTCATATGGGAGATTTGGCAAGTTTTTACCTTATAGCTAAAAAGGGAGCTATTAAGTATGAGAGGTTCTGATTTAGGACACTGAAAGAATATGAGTCACAAAAAATACTCTGTATCTTGTATATATTTTTTGATATTCTCTATTTTTTTCTTTATTCTCTATTGAATACAGCTAGGAGGCACAGTGAATAGAGTGCCAGGCTTGGAGTCAGGAAGACTTACCTTTTTGAGTTCAAATATGGCTGTAGATACTAAATGACCAAGTCACTTAACCATGTTTAACACTGTTTGCCCCAATTTCCTCATCTGTAAAATGATCTGGAGAAGGAAATGTCAAACCGACTGAACAACAGTTCTCTCTAAAGAAATGAAACCATCCTGTATCCTGTATCTCATCCTCCTAGGGGCTAGAATTAAGCAAACAGAGGCTTATAAATAGAAGGTAGATAGAACATCAAGAACTATGAAGAGGAAGCAGGGGATTCTAAGAGAGAGATGTGAGGAAGGAGAACACTAGGCATTCTGTGAAAAGGCTGGAGCTATGGCAAGATTCAATACTTCCCCACTTTGTTTAGGGTCGAACTTGCTTGTGCAGTTTACATAGCTTCTTCCCATTTTCTGTCTCTTCCTTTTAACTTGTTTCCATCTACTGGAAATAACAGTGTCAGACCTTACCAGTAGAAAACTGTCTTTCAGGTCTTTGGTAACTACTATGCTCAAAGGATTCCCCAACTCAATGAGCTGCATACATGAGAAGCCTTATTATCTTATTTCCTATAGAAAACACCTGCACAGCCTAGACAATGGCACCCAATGGGGCAGCTATGGTCAAATTTCTTTACTGTGATCTTCCTTTCTCATTATGTTTGACATTTCTGAAACTGAGTTTTATTGCATCCTCTCAGCTTATGGAAGTGGTCTGGGGAAATTAGACTTAATAGAGATGTAGAAACCATAGGGAGAAAAAGAAAAAGAAAGTGAACTGAAAGGAGAGTGGAATTAAAATGTTATTTTGGTAAATGGCTGCAATAGTGGAGACAACAAACACTTGTAATGTGAGTTAATTACTAACCTGTCAAGAGAATAGAACACAGAGGTTATGCTACACATTACTAGAGCTACCAGTCAGGAATCATCCTGGCTGGGGTGGGGGAGATGGGAGCAGAAAGAAAATGACACCTTATTACATATGCTCATAAAATCTTTTCAGGGAATAGGAATGGACTTTCTAAAAAATTGTTTTTGCATATCTGGTTGCCTGGTATCCACAGTATTTATATATAGAAGCTGATACTTCCTGTTTAGAGCAAGAACAGGTTGCCCTAACATCTGGGAGGCACACCCTTGGTGTTCACTTTGCACTTACTTATCTGCATGCATATAGTTCCTCAGTATAAGTTAACTTTTTTGAGAAAATTTTTTTTTTGTTATTGTTGAATTAGATTGAATTAGATTTGAATTTTCAGTAGGAAAGGAATCTTTCCTTGAAGGGGGATCTGTTTAACCAAAACAGGAAATAAAACCCTAGCCAAATGTTGTTCAAAAAAATGAGGATGTCTCAGAGTCATCCATAAAGTGTGGGTCACAGAGTTAAGATTTGGAGGGAACTTTACAGGTAATCTAGTTCAACCCCCTCATTTTCCAGATAAGGAAATGGAGACTCAGAGCAGCCCTCATTTGCCCAATTTAAATCCTGCTACTTACTGCCTCTGGGATCCTTGTTGATCAAGTCACTAACACTGGACTTCAGTTTCCTCATCTGTCAAAAAGGGAATTGGACAAAGTGATTTCTAGATCAAAATATCAAAGCTATTTGAAATCAGGTTTTCTAACACCAAATGTAGAACAATTTCTGCTATGGAATAATGCCTCATTTTACCCAAGATGATTTTTCTTTTTTAAATTATTATACTATATATCCTATCTAATCATAGCTGCTCTTTTTCAACCAGTGAATGTTATTTTTAATAGGATTTAAAAAAAAAAAACTACCAAAAAACCCTTCCTTTTCAAATACTTCTGAATTCTCTTTTGTAAGAAGAAAGAGAATAATCATTTTTTTAAAAACTGGGTATTTACTGAAGAAAATATATTTTTATAATTGATATCTTTTGTATTTACAATATAGCTAGATCAGGGCCACTACCTATTATTCTATTCTCTTCAAAAAATTAAAACAAATTATTGAATCATTTTTTAATCAAAATTCCCTTCACTCATACTTTTCTTTTAGTGATCTTGGAGGAAGTAGAATAAAAAAAAATTCTCAGTTAAGATTAGATATCCATTTTAACAAGTGTTATATCATGCTGCTTTCACCCCAGGAAGTGCAAGAGAAGCTATTGTTTGGGAAGATGCAGACTATCTCTATTTAACACTATGACAATTGAATCAGTTTTGCCTATGTTCGCATCATTTCCTTTAGCACTCAGTTTTCAATCTAATTTCTTTCTTAGGTTATGTTTTAATTTTTGATTTTGGTTGGTTAAAAAACACTTACTGAGTGTCTGATATGTGCTTTTCATTTTACTAGTATATGGTATTGTGTGTGTGTATGTGTGTGTGTGTGTGTGTGTGTGTGTGTGTGTGTGTGCATGTGCTCAGCATCTTAAATATAAGCTGTAAGGTAAAATGGTGGAGTTCAGATTGAAGAGACCAACATTCATTTTACAACTCTGATATTTACAGGCTGTGTGATTTTGAGCAAATCTTGGGATTATAGTATCAAGGATTTAGAGCTAGTTAGAACCTCCAGTGTATTTTATTCTTATTAGAGAAATGTGGCCTACAGAGTTTAAGTGACTTCCCTAAGGCCCTAGAGGTAGTACAGCAAAGGAATCTGTACCCACAAAATGGGCCAAAATGGGAAGTGAAGAGCGCTCACAAAAACCTGCATATACTTTGGTTCAACAATTCACAAGCATTATTAAACCCCTATTATAGAGTCACTTCAAGTTTGTCCCTCTTTCCTATACTCTGCTCTGGCTTATATAACATAATAGAATAGAAAGAACACTCGGTTGAGCACCAAGGAACCTAGGTTTGAATCCTTTCCCTCTTACTCAAAATCTATGTGGTGCTATTTAAGTCCTTTAACATCCTGGGTCTTAGTTTCTTTATCTTTAAACTTATCTTGGCCATGATTCACAGAGTTCCCCCTCCTGGCAAACCCTAGGATCCAATCAACAAGTATTTATCAAGCACCTACTATGTGCCAGACACTCTGCTAATGCTTGGTTTGCTTTGTAGGCTATGAAGAGATCAGAGATGTTTGGGTTGCAGTATGGTGGAGTAGGAACCCCACTGAACAGGCATTTGGGAGATGTGATTTCTGCTCCTTGCTATAAACTACTGACTAGCTATGTGACCTTGAGTAGCTCATTCACCCTCTCTGGGCCAATTCCCTCTTCTGTAAAAGGAGGGCATTGAATAGGATGACTTCCAAGATCCTCCCCAAATTCACAAATTCTGAGCTATTCATTCTCTTTAGGTACTTATTTAAATCTCTTCTAGGGGAAAGAGAATCTAAAAAGGCCCCCTCCTCCCCTAAAATGGCATGCAGCCAAATCCCAGCATAATTAACATAGTTCAACCAATTATCTGAGGAGTAATGTTTTAAATTTGTAAACAGATAAAGCATCACATTTATTCCTATTACTTGTGTTGTGAGTGGGAAAATCAGTCCCAAATTACAAGGGGATGAAGTCTGTAGTGGGGAGCAAAAGTTTGTCTAGTTTCTTTCAAGTATCTTTTAGTTCCTGCTTCCTGTTTTTAAGAGAATATTGAAAGTGGAAGTATTGAAATATCACAAGCTATTCTTGTTCTCCTGGCATGTATAAAATCAGGAAGCCCAGAAAAACTGAGAAACCAGTCTTTGGAGATTTATAGTTTAATTTCCAGTTCAGGGGGATTTGTTTGGATGAATGGATATTCAATGGATTTCAGAGGGGGACAGAACTGGACCAGGGTGGAACATATGACAAGTGAACAAAGCTTTCAGATGTTTATCTTCATTTCTTCAAAGTACATTACTGTAGTCTCTACAATATGTATGGTTCCTGTTGTAGACAAAGACCTTTTAAAGCATGGGCATTCTCCCTGACCATGATAAGTTATAAGTAGAAAATGATCATGCATTAAAACTATGTCTATACTGTGAACCACAGATTGTGAAGCTAATTTTAATTTTACAATCAGATGAACAACAAAGCTAATTTGACCTATTTAATAAAATGCATGATTGATGTTATATTACATAATAGACAAATGAAAAGCAATTCTTCTAAATGGATGTAATTAGTATTACTTTTATTCACCCAAAGGAAGCATTTCTAAGGTCAGCTGGAAGGCAGAAGGAGGAGACAGAATATCTATAAAAAAGGAAATTTTGGTTATGTTCTAGATTCTGAGATCTATAATCCAGAGAGATGCAGGTGGCCAAACCTCCCTTTTGCTTTGGCAGCTGGTTTTCATAGCACCTTCTAAGGATTTATAGGTGTGTGGTATGACACAGTGGGAAGAGTATTGGGTTAGAACTAAAGGACCCATGTTTTTCAATCATGTCTCACTCCCGGTAACCCCATTTGGGGTTTTCTTGGCAAACACACTGGAGTGGTTTGATATTTCCTTCTCCAGCTCATTTAACAGATGAGGAAATTGAGGCAAACAGGGTTAAGGGACTTGCCCAGTGACATAGAGAGTAAGTATCTGAGGTCAGATTTGAACTCACAATGATCAATCTCCAAGACTTGGTGCTCTACTACTGTGCCACCTAGCTGCCCTGGACTAGGGAACAATTAAGGTCTCTTTTGCTTATAAACTGTGGCTCCTTCCTTACTCTATGAGACTTTCCTGCTTCCCTGTTGTGTGGAATGGTGAATGATTGACAAGTGGAAGTAACTAGATGTGGAAACATGGGGAGAGATGCAGAGTCACTGAACTTAGAGAGAGGAAGAGTTGTGATATATAGCCCCACTACCAGAAACAGGAATAAAGAACTTCAGTTGAGAGATGCCAGAATGGAACGGCAGGAGCCATAAACATGGATAGAATAGTAATCGAGAGAAATAGGAATAGGTACCAACCTTCAGGAATTGCACTTTATGCCAGATTGTGAGCCCATGCTGAAGGATGCTTAATTTCCATATTTCTGAGTCTTTATTTATAACTTAGCCCTTTTGAATACATGAATTGAATGCTAGCTGTAAATTATGTTGTATTATCTATTATTCTTTTCCTGGTCACTGGATGAAGATCTGTGGGGGTTCTAAGCTAACTGAACTATGTATTTCTTATATCTCTTGGGTTTGGAATGGCATATCTGGAAACCGCCTAACTTGGAAAGAGAGTATTGGATGTGAATATGAGGGGTAAACTTAGGGACTGTCATCTTTCCTATCGCATGCTAAGAGTAAATAAAGCACTGTATATAACTGATCATATTCTACCTATTTCTTTGGATAAATCCATAAAATTGATCTCCAATTCAATAAGATGAATTGAGAGAAGTACTCTGTGAGAACCACTGAGAACTTGTTATTCCTCTAGCACTTCCATTTTTCTGGATAAAACACCATAACTTCCAGAGTAAGTATGGTAACCTAGATCAGGGGTTCTTAAACTTTTTTAGATCATTGATCTCATTTGCACTCCAGAGTGACTATAGACTTCTCAAAATACTTAAATTCATAAATCAAAATAGGACTACAAAAGAAAACAATTATCTTAATTAATTAATTAAAATACTAAAAAAAATTCATTTGTAGATCCCAGGTTAAGATATCCTACCTAAGGGTGGAAAAAAAAAAAAAGATATCCTACCTAAATCCTGATTTTTATTGTTGTTGTTGCACACAATAAGGTTAGTAGCATATAGTAGCACCTAATAGCTAACAATTTTATATGTTATCCAATATAATCAAACACTTAACAAGTTTAATAAAACAAGGTGACTGATCATACTTTAATTCCCCATGCCATTTTTTTATGTTAAAGAGGACTAGATTGGTAGATAGTTCTGGAACATGAAGCACTGCTAGGAAGGGCAGGACTAGATCAGGTACTGAAACTGTGAGGCTGGAGAAGCCAAAAAACAATCTGAGGGCACTTGGAATCTAAGGGTGGATACAGGAAATCTCAAAGAACCAAAACTTTCGATTTGTTCTTACCCTTTTCTATGAAGAGGAAAAGCAAACATCAATGTCTCAGAACTCTCCTAGGCTTCTTTTGTAATACTAAATTGCCACTAAATAGCCCAGACAGACAGATTTATTTCCTGACACCACGCAGGAGATTTCCATCTCTTCTCCTCTAGTTTACCTGCCCCAGTAAGCTTTCTGCCCGGAGAAATGTCAAGAAAACTGAGGATGCTTCACAGGGACAACCAAAGAGACAGAGTGCTCAGGGGTGTTTTATACACATAAAATACAGTGAGAAATATGTTAAGCACTAAAATGATGAAGTAGAAGAAAGAAGAGGCAATTATTGTCCCCGGGGAGCTTACAGTAAAGTTGGAAAGAAGATATTCTCTACACATGAGATTGTGAGAGTAAAATAAAAGAACACACACACATAAAAGTTAAACAAACTGTGAAGAGCTGAGAGAATACAAATGAAAGAAGTGATACAAATGGGGAGGATTTGTCAGGGAAGAAAGACCCAAGGCCTAGAAAACATGAATATGGAATATGATCTGAAAAAACAACAACAAACCCCACCCCCTACTCCCAAAATTGTTGGTACAGAATTACGTGGAAGGATGAAGGCCTTCTAGTGAATAATCTAAGCTTAAAATGATAGGGACAAAGTATAGGAGACCTGGAAGGAGATCTGCCTATCTGAAGTAAAAGGGTCTGAATTGGAGAATAGTAAATAACAAAATTGGGTAGTCAAGTCAAGTAACCAAGCACTTACTATGAGCCAGACACTGTGCTAAGTGCTAGGGGAATGAAGGCAAGGGCAAAAGCTCCCAGGAGGCTCCCAGACTAATGAGGAAAACAATATCTTAATGACTATGTTCAAATAAAACACATATATATATATATATATATATATATACATATATATATATACACACATATATATGTATATATGTATGTATATATACACATACACACAGACACATATATACATATATTGTATATAATGTATATACATGCATATAATATACATTAAATAGGTATACATATATATGTCTCTGCATATATACATGTATATACCTGTATTATGTATATTATTCATATATATATATACATACACACATATGTATTGATTGGAGATAATCTTAGACAAGGGACTGATATTAAGGAAGTCTGGGAAGGGCTTCTTGCAGAAGATGGTAACTTATATGAGATTTCTGGGAAATTATGAAAGAATAGGGATGAAGTTACTCCTATAGGAATCAGGTTTTTCTAAAGGTCAGAAAATGGAAGTGGTTCCAAAGGAAGACAGCTAAAGAAAAACTTTTTATGATAGAATGATATTCTTCAAGGTCCAATGAATGAAAAAGAAAGATATTCTTTCCTCTGCACCTGCTAAAGGATAATATGGTTAGAATCACTGTGAATGTAATAATAATTATTGAAATGTAATTTGTATACATTATATGTATATATATACACACATGTATACATATATACATTGCATAGTGATCTGTATCTATTAATGTCTTATGAAAATTTCGTTTGTTTTGTTTTCAAGGCATTAATGGATCTAAATCTAAGCTTAGTGAACTTCTTCCTCCCTTCTCTCCTCCCACCTTTCCCTCCAAAAAAAAAAAAAAGAGTAATACTTAGAACTTGAATGTAACCTGCCATTCCTAAAGTGGTTTAAAACCATTTAGAGGTAGGCCAGAGTTGTGACCTGGATCTTCACTGATTATTCCTTATTTCACTCTCAATGTATGTACTATGATGTAATTTTATTTTTATTGTAGCAGATAATTTCATAAATATCAGGTTCAGTGGGTTTTTTTTTAATTTGAGGTGACTAATTATTGGGCTCTTTATGGAGAGAAACTAAATTATAATGATGATCATAAGCAGAAAAAATTATAATATGAAAAAAAGCTTTCTTTCTGCCATGCATTTCAATGGTGGATAAAGGATATAAAGAAATGATCATTTATCTTTCTACATATTAAATTTAGCTTGGTGTTTTTTTGCCTACTTTTCTCATATCAATTATACAGGAGTCTAGAATATAGTTCCTTTAGACCAAGAGGTAATATCTAATGCCTGCTGTAGTGACTATAAATAATAAATTGCCAAACTATTCCCATCAAACTAGACACACACACATATATATATATATATATATAATTATGTAAGTATATATAATAAAAAGAATAATATTTGCCATTTACCAAAGAATTCCTTCATGTAGTCATAGATTAGCCTGTAAGGCTGATCTTTGGCTGGTTTAAATCCTGCTTTGGTTTAATCATTCAGTTAGTTCACTCTCTTTCTCTGTGGTTTCAGTAGTAATTTTCTAGTGTGTGATATTTCCAAATCTTCCTATGACTACAATTCTTCATTTCCTTTTGTTTTCTTTGTATAATCACAATAGCCATCAGATTGTATTGTATTTCCAGGTTTGCTAAATTAATTTCATAGATTATCTTATTTGATCCTTTCAACAAGGGAATAGGTATTACTCTTATTCCCATTTTTCAATTGAGAAAACTGAAACTAAGAGAATTTCAGTGGTGTGCCTGAGTTTACACAGTTAATGAATAGTGAGAAGAAATGCCTTCCTGCTCTGAGATTACCACTCTGTTTTTCATATAAGGGGAAAAGGATTCGACCTGTGATTTCATTGATACAGAAAACTCAGTTTAGGAAATAACTTCTACTAAAAGAAGCTGACAGTGTCTCTGAAGTTTGTAATCCTAAAGAAATGTCTATAGCACAAAGAAATGTGGTGGTTTGTCTACGTTACATAGCCATCATGTGTCAGAGGCTGGACATGTTCTCTAGTGTTCTTGACTTCAAGTCAATATTATGCCTACTAAACCATAATTTTCTTTTTATTCATTTTCTTTTTATTAATAATCATAATTTTATCTTTATAGGCTTCCTTTATTTTTCCTTTTGAACTGGTTATAGTGAATGTACTGATTATTCTTAAAATATGTTCCAGATTTTGTGTTTCCCATGAGATTGTCATGATCATAAAACTTCAGCTATTGGTAGTATGAATGGGCCCGTTCTCAAGCATTCTGTCTAAAATCAATTCATTCACTTGAAAGCTGGTGGTTCTGCAGATCAAATGAGTCCAGTGAGATAATTCATTTCTTTAGGGCCTCCCAATTTCTTTAATCATAGTAAAGCTAATGAAGAAAATCCTGAAGTAGGGAGCCATAGGAAGATTTTTAATAGGGTTGGGCTACTAATTCTTTCTACTATCTTGGAAGGGAATGAAAATTCCCAGAAAATAAAAAGAAGTCATCATTCTTGGCTTTTATTTTTTACTTCTTTTTCTTGTTGCTTCTCTCTACAGGAACTACCAGCTATAGAATAGGAGTCACTTGAAGAACTGTGAGCAGAGAGCTTGATAAACATGCTGAGACCATGATAACACTGTAGATTTTTGTCCAATTTTTATTTAAAATTTCCTCACAGTTGTGAAGAACATGAGAAAGAGAAATTCCTTTCTGCCTCAGTTCTATTGTCTTGACAACTGGTTTATTTATTTTTATACCCTTAAACCTTGGTTAGGCAATATCACTGGACAAAAACAAACAAAACAAAAAAAAAAACTTTCTTCCTGCAACATTTATATTGCTCTCCCTTGAGCATCCAATTTATGTCTATAGCTTGGTTCATCCCACTGGGGACATATAATCATGATTCGTCTCTTTTGCCATTTTGTGTATTGTTATTCTTGCACCATTAAGTTCTTACAAACTGATCTTTTATATCTAGGTTCATAAAAAAATAAACGTTCTCTCTTTTCTCCAAATTTTACATTAGGCCTATGTCCAGCAAAGTCAGTGATATTGGCAGATGCTAACTGGTCAGGGAATAACTATTTAATCTTCTCCATTGCTACATTTTGTGTGTGATGGGGGGGAGTGCAGATAAAAAAGTATGATCTTGAGGTCAAGGACAGGAGTTTGATACTCATGTGAACCAGTTAGCTTTTGCCCTATGACCAAAGACTTTTGCCAAAACCCTGATGATTGCCTTGCACTTATATGCCTTAGGGAATATGATGGGCTAAGCAAAAGAGTGTGAATCTTTCAATATTTTTCAAGAAAAGAAAACAATGTAATACCAACACATATCACCAGTTACACAGACACCATCACTAACAGCAATGTATGTCCGGAAGGTGATGGAGTTGGTAGTTTAGTCTCCACATAGCAAACTTTCCTGTCTGTATTTCCTTGTTGATGCTATTTGGGGCTGACATTATCTTGTGTGTTTATTTTATTTGAGTAATAATATCTGCTTACTTTTGAAGTCCTTTAAGGCTGTACAACTTTTTCAAATGTTAAAGGCTTCTTAAATTGATAAAAACAAACAAAAAAAAAAACAACTACAAAGTTATAATTCTGATCTTTAGTACTTAGAAGCTGTCTTTTACATTTGTTTAAATCTTTTTTACCCTAATGATTAACAGGCAATGTTATGTTCTGCTAAAAGAATAGATATACTTAAAATAATATTTTTTTTTGCAATTTTTCAGGAAAGCACTCTAACATGCAGAGTTCTACCAATTCTGATACCTCTGCAGAAAAACGGAATTCTTCCAACCAAAGCACAGGAGCTGTACAAATGAGGATCAAAAATGCCAACAGCCACCATGACAGACTGAGCCAAAGTAAATCCATGATCCTTACCGATATTGGGAAGGTCACTGAACCTGTAAGTAAAATACCCTGAGTTTACTACCGTACTGATTTTTTACTGTTAAAAATTTGAAAGCTAATTATTCTTACTCTATCTGTGCTTGTAATGCACATAAGAAAACTGCTTCTGTAATGTGTTTTATCTTTCCTACTTATAGTCATAATATCCTCCTCCCCTGCCCACCCGTCCACCCAAGTTATGAGAGAAAGAACTGGGCTTAATCCAGAGTTATAAAATGGATTTGGTGGTAGACTGAAGAGCACCTTTGACTCATTTTAAGGGCCTGCACTATCATGCTTCAGTGTCATAAAAATAATGAGGCTATGCTAGCATGTGGTGTTTGTACTTCCAAATACAGTATATCACTTCCCAAAGCCAGGGGCTAAAATTAGCTAGGAACAAACTGAAAATTAAAAAATTTCCCCCACAAGAGCATCCCTTTCTCAAAATTGCCAAATATTATGAGGTAAAAATGATTGGATATTGGGATATGATGATAGTCTCAAGGTCCAAGGGAGTATGGCTGCTTAAAGTTTGGCAAGTTAGTTATTTTGTCGAGATTCTTTTTATCAGAAAGACTTGAAATACAATAGTTAGAGATGAACTCTATTGCCAATTGTGTCCCTGCCCCTGCACTCATCCTGAGCTACTAAACAAACTGATTGCTATGAGTCTCCTCTGGTTAATTTTCTTTCATAATGGTGGTAACTTGCAGCTGAGGCCATATGATGTTACAAAATTATTGATGCAATGTTAGCCACTCTTTTGGACTCCATATCTATTTTGTTCTCACAGCAAGATCAAGAGCGAGAGATGGGTTAGCTAGGGACAGACTCCGAATCCCAGTCACCCTTCTAAACCATGTGAGCTATTAATTGGCTGTTCTGTTAATATAGTAGGTGCCCATGAAATATTTAGATCCCTAACTGAGTTATTAAATGGAATAAACTTGCTGGGTAGCCTGTTACCAATTGTATTTATTCTGCATTTTTCATTCCAAGTTCAATTGTAAAATTAACCCACAGCTATTTCTTCTCGGGAGCTGGAGAAATATATGATTTTAATCATCCTTTCTTCAGTCGACTTAGACAAATTTGGCATTGGGAAGGCAAAGATTATATTTCTGGAGTGAGAAATATCTCTTTAGATCAAGGTAACTAATGAGAGATTCATTTCCCTTTATTTACTTTCTCATTTGAAAGTATCATCATCAGCTGGAAACGCTTTGTGAACCTGACTTAGCTTTTCCACCAACTACAATGTTCTTCAACCCTGAACTCCAGACAGTGTTTACAGTAAATTATTGGAAATGCTATAATGTATTATCAGTAAGAACTGTACCTTTGAAAAAGTTTAAAAGTTAAGTATATTTAATGATGCCTAACATATTTTATTGGCTGTGTTTAACAAAAGGCACTAGGCTGCAGTTGTTTTTGACAAGCATGAAAACATCACAGCATGAGACTGCAGAAGGAATTATGTAGAGAAATTACAAGTGATCCATCTCTCAATGAATTATCCACCTCAATAGCCTGCAGAACTCAGCTACCAATTAACACCTACTTTATTACATGTTGGGATGTACTTAATAACTTTCATGTGTTTATGCACTATTACCTTGACTGATGCCTCTTGTACAATTAGGCATAATTGGCATATCAATATGCAAAAGTTAAAAGGATTAACCCTCTTAAAACTAATGAGCATTTCTGTATCCAGCTGCTAAATGAGACAAAATTAGCATTTTTCACTTTTGGGCAGGATTTTATCATGCAGTTTCTCATTGTTGATATTACCTTGTTACATAACTTTAGTTTAGGGGGTTGTATGCTGGACTGTTAGAGAGTAAGAGTTTGGCAAAGTTAAATGAGATGTAATTATTCTAACTTCCATTTCCGAATTCTTAGTGTGGACCATGTATATTCCTAGGTAAGGAATGAAAAAAAGTTACTTTGGATTATGTCTACTCAGTGTATAATCACATAAAAGGGGTATTTTTGCTAGGATATGTCATTTCACCAAGAAAACTTGGCTCAGATGTGCGATATTGAAAGCTTGCCATGGCACTAATTTCCTTTCTGTCTCAGTTCTTTTCATCTCTTTTTGCCATGCACAATTTTCTGACTAGATATTGACAGAATGAAAAGTATTTTGGCATATTTATTCAAACAAGCCTGTTAAAGTTATCTGCTCACGCCAAATGAAAAGCTCAATTGGGGCAGGGGATAGTGGTGGTGGTGGTGATGATGGTGGTAGTGGTGGAAGAGGTGAAAAATAAAGGAAAGGAGATCAATGGAGATAGATTCAGAGTGGAAAGGAACGTTAGAGGTCATCAAATCGAATAATCTTTATTATAGATAAGGAGCTGGAGGTCCAAAATGGTCAATTTACTTGCCCAGTAAGTACAAGTGGTAAGTGGCAGATTTTATAATGAATACATGTAGATACTCAATTAAAACTTGATTTCTATGTAAAGTGCACTGAAAGCCTTTTCTGAACTGAGCAGTGATAGATTTGACTTCATCCAGACCAGATTTGATATGGTCATTATCTAAGACTTTATGAGGGTTCAAAATGGATTAATAAATAGAGGATAGGAACTTGGAGTCAGGAAGACTTGAATTTGCATCCTCCTCTTTAGCTCTTACTGGATAAGTAACTTTAGACAAGTGGCCTTTCTTCTCTGGATCACAATTTCCTCATCTGTAAAATGGGGATAATAATAACATCAGCCTAACAAGATTGTTATGAAGATTGAATGAGTTAGAATTGAAACATTTTGGAAAACTTGTTGTATTGTATATTTGGTAATAGTAATGATAATAATCACTTCAAAGAAGTGAAAGATGCTTAAATGTTCAAATAAACCATGATCTCAATTAGTATGAGTGTTCCTTATAGTTTTAGGGATTGAAATCCAATCTTTTCTTCCCCATATGTGAGATTTTATATTTTCATATTTTTAGATTTTCATTGATGTATATATGTATATATACATATATATAATAAGTACATATATATATACATAAACATAATAAGTAAAGTACTTTGTGACTTATTTCGGAATTTGGAACACAATTTAGAATATTGTGTATCATTGTCATGTCAGTATTTATTCTGTGTCCTGACCCATAGCTTGAAGTAGATAAATATATTAAGTATATATAAAACATTAATTTGCACCTAAAATGTGTGCATGCTTATGTGCATCTATTAAGCTTATTCTATTTTTGTCTTCTTAACTTTCTGGAGGCAATTTAGCTGGAGAAAATCAGTTATCAATGCTCCTGTTATTATTGTATTGCTAATCTTTTAGAAATATATTAAACATGTCTCCTGTTTTCTTTAGATACCAAGTAATCATTTTTCACTTGATCAATAGAGTAAAGCTTTTGCAAAATTAAAATAGCAATCTGAGCATTGCTACCTGGGAAATGGTGTGGAGCATGAGAGTATATCAATGAAGGCGATCTGCTAACCTGTATTGACAGGCAAGAGCTCACTGGTCTAAGTAATCAGTAATCATTTCCACAACACCCAGAATTTATCTGTCTCAAGGTGGACTGATTCTTCTTTTCCATAATGTGACAAGATAGGTAAAATATTCAGCTTGTATAAATGTTGAGGCAAGTGAATTGTACCCCTTTAAAGGCTAAAAAAGCTAATATGCAATACAGCAACTAGCTCATTTGAAAGGCTTAATACAGTTTCTCAAGCTTTCTAGTTGGTCTTATTTATAATAGGAATGTGCTAGCATACTAGGCAGTTGAGAATAGATATTAATGAAGAGTTTAAATAGAAGAAATCATGAAACTGCAAATACTGGCTTTAACAAGGAAGAGCAGTTTCTACATCTAATGTTGGTGTCTCTTCCATAAAGCTGTATGAATATTCACTATTTTCATCTTTTAAACCAGACTGAAGTTCATTGCTTCATTCATAACTAATGCAAATAATTCCTCATCTTTTTTATTGGTATTCTCATTGAGACTTAGGGGTCTCATCATTCAAAAATGTTAACATATCAGAGCCCTCTTTTTTGTAACCAAGTAGCCTATGTTATTTTATTTCTTCTTCTTTTTTAAAAAAATATGTTATTGGGAAGACAGGAAACACTTTTCTTTTGTTCCTTATTCCTGTGATCATAGAATACTTGCCAAAGTTGTGGCTAGCCAAAAAGGCAGACATAAAAATTGCTAAAAATATAAGCCTTCTGTTTAGCAGAGTTTTGGAGAAATATTATGAGATTGTCGAGCTTGCCCGTGTTTACTTCAAATCAAGCTTATAGTCAAGTATGAGGCTTTGTTTGTATAAATTGTCCTGAAGTGGATCCTGATATTTAATTAAAATGACACTAAATCACATTGAATTGATAAGACTTGGCATCTCCAACAAAGGTAATTGCCCGTATTGGTTTTGTACAAAAATAGAGCTGCTTGGAAAATGTGCAGCCAACACAGACTGTCAACTCCATTTATAGATCGATATGTGAAAACCATTGATCAGGCAGGCATGTGTAACAGTAACACTTTGCATTTATTTGTGTTTTTTTATACCACATTAAGGCTTACAGGATTATAGGCTTCCTAAATATTTTGACTTCCTCATAAATATATTATCTGTTGCATGTTAATTAAATGAGAGTCTGCAGCCATTTCTAAAATTGTTTTTAGTTTGATGATTTCCTTTTATTGCTGTGGATCGTCTGATCTGAAAATGGATTAGTTTCCTTCTGCATAAAGATTATTAAAGCTTATTTTAATGTGCCCTATTTAGTGTAAGATGTTGATGTGTTCCTGCTTTGAAAAATATAGATACTGACAATTATTTCCTCTTAGCAAGTGGCTGATCATCTTTATTAACTGGGCATTCTCAGCATCCAGCATAAAATTATTTCCTGGCACCAGAGCACAATATTATTTTGCCTGCGATTCAGAAAACCCATCTTGCTGATTTCTTCTGATAGACTTGTCTCTGTCTTTCTTTGATACATATGCATATGTCTTTCATATCTGACTTTTCAGTACAGAGATCTGATCTGACACTCTGTACAAAAGAAGTAAATTAAGTGAGGTAAAGTAGAGTAATAAACAAAGATGATGTGTGTCCTGTTTCTCTCATTTAGCCTACTTCCTATGGGCTCACTATATATGGTGCAGTCTGCAGTTAACTCTTTCTTATCTCACCATTGTAAAAACAGTGTTTTGTTCCTAATCTCTATTGGGCTGTGTAGGATGGCACACGTAAGCCATTTTGGTTTTCAAGAAGAAACTAGAGCCTGATGGAATGAGGCTCAAGCTCGATCTAGGCTTCAGATAGGACTTTTCAATAATGCTCCTTCTAATGGCATTTTCTTTGGCACAGAGAGGTCAATTTTGTTGTGAATATCTTTTAATCCTGCCTATCTATATTTGTGAGTGTATCTTTCAAGATAATACTTCTACTCTTGCCTTCCTACCAAATATTACGATATAATAAAGGAGTCCGAATGTCAGAAATAGTAAAAGTGCAGGCCACATCAGACTCAAGTATTACCAAAGCTAACTGGTCCAGTGTATTCCACGCAGACAAAAAGCTTGATAACTGGACTTTTGACCTTTTCACAATTTGCTGCAGGATTGGGGGGAAAAGATTAAAAAACCTTCAATGCTTTTTATTTCCCTTTGCTGTTGCAATCCACATCAACTCATGCTGTGAAAATCTTTACTGTTTACTAAGCACAAATTAGGCTTGCCAAAGGTTGAAAAAGTTTATTAGTTCAGTTTAGAGGCCGGCACTTCAAAGAGCTAACTCTAGTCTTACAAAGGATCATCAGTCTGTGCAGAGCCTGGGACTACTGAAACTTCGACATAGCTAAATTTACTTGTGACGTCCTAGTGACTGAACATGGCTATGAATGTACATAAGATACATTTTTTAAAGTTAGTCCTCTGATTACTAATTTGAATCCCAAACTCTAACCTTGTTAGCATCTGGACTTATTTCCATAATAACAACCCCTTCAGAACCTACAAAGTAATGAATAATTGACAACAAATGAAATGTTTTGATAGTTGTCGGCACAAAGCATGTTTAATGTTTTGTGTTGCTTCCTAGCTAATTATGTAGATGACACATTTGTCAGACCTTGACTGCCATTAGAAACGTGTTTCCAGAGGGGAGAAAAACAGGCTATTCATAGAGTAATTAACTAGAATGCTCAATGACCTGTGAGAGATTCAAATAGCTGCCAGTTCAGACATTGTTTTGTTACAGAAGCAGAGGGGTAATTAAAATTCCAAATTACAGTGCTATGATGAAGCATTTGTTTGTTGACAGTATACTCTTACTCTAGTTTGTTAATTCTTTTTTAAATTGCTTCTAATCCATTTTATAGCTTTAGGAGTTCCGTCTTTGAATTTACTGACAACTAATATTATGGTAAATTGTTCTTCAATGGAGTACTGCATGCTTGGCAGTTCCATGGGAGCACAAGGTGGGTGGGATGGAATAGCTATTCTTTCCCTAAACTGGCATACCTTATGCTCTGATTGCAACACACGGACCACTAACAGGGAACATCTTGTTAAATATTATGTTTCTAATTGTACATTAGGAAAGATGAGAAGGTGGGGAGCAAAGGATTTTTTTTTTAAAGGAAAAGTGTGTTCTAGAGAATAATATCCCAAAAAAAAAAATTTACCTACAGTTTCAGCAAATAATCTGGAGGGGTATGTTGGGATAGTGGGATTGACTTGACTGCAGAACGTGCAACAGTCTGAAAGAAAAGCCTGACCAGATCACACAAAACATGGCACACTTCACATTAGTAGCTTCCATCCGCTGCCAGCGCCAACAGGAGGAACCACAGTTACCATGAGCTAAAATATCTTTTCAGTGAGCCAGTGGGGGTAAAGGGTGGCAGAGATTGTTTCCAAATCCAAAGTTCTCAGGTTGTCCGAGCTATAAATGATATTCAAGCTCATTTTTAAAAATGTGATTTGCTAAAAGTGGGAATAGAGTTTTATTAAATAGATCTGACAGAAGTAACATGGTGTTTGATGCTGGGGAGCTGACAGCGGCATCGAGTGAGCTCTGATTATCCTGAAGACACTGTCAGCTAGGATTGATTTCCACTTTCTCCGTTTATGTAACGGTTCCTGTAATACAGCTGACCCTGCATCACGTTACCTTGTCATTTCTCTGCATGGATCAAGACGAGATGAGCTGAAAATAGCTAGACACTGACCTTGAACTTGCCAGAAAAGTGAAAAGTGACAGTGGTAGGATTTTTTTTTTTTTTTTTTTTTTTAGTTTATGTTCAAAGATGAAGGCGAACTCTGATTCTGTTGAGTTCACTATCGTAGCACAAGGGGGCAGAGCAGTACTAGAGATTCCAGGTAAACCAGACTCCACAGGCACATGAAATAGCTCTGAGATCTGAGAATCAGAGCCAGAGGTCTCATTTTTAAATCTTAGTATCAACATAAAGGAGAATTCCTGATGAATCAAAATCTTAGGTCCCTTAATGTTCATAATCAGTAATTTGAAAGTATATATGCTAATTAAAATGGTTACCTAATACCTCATATGGCACTTCTCCCATCCTCCAAATTATGCTGTTTTTTCTTCTCCCCTATTCCTTGCTTCTAATACTTTTCAATCTTAAAATAATTTGGAAATCTAATAAATGTCACTTGGAAACATACTGTAGATGAGTTTAATATTCCATGTGAAAATTTAATTTAAAACATGCTTTTGTGTGGAGAAGCAGGAAAAAAATTTTCAAAAAAATATTAAATTTTAAAAGTTTAAAAAAATGATAGTCTGAAGACTCAAATAGTTATCAAGTGTTAAAGGAGAGGACCAGAGAGAACATTTAGTTTGAATTAGACTGTTCCTCACCTTAATTTACAGACGGGAAAATTGAAGATGAAAGATGTGCTTTCTTCCTCTCTTTGCTTCCCCATGTCCATCTCCAAGCATCTATAAATAGCAAAAGTAGATTGGAGAATTCTGATTCACAGTTTTTCCTGTATCTATGTAAAATAAGCTCCCCCATTCCCCAACAATAACCCTTTAACTGCTTTTTTTTTTTTAGATCATGTACCTTATGATGTGTTTGCAAAATATTTTACTAAATACCTGTTTTTCAATTCATTTGGTCATGGCATTAGAGATGGAAGAAATTGTATAGGTCAATTAGGATATTTTACATAAAAGTGAACTGAGGCCTGAGAAGTTAAATGTCTTGTTCAAGTTCACAGAACTAGTAAGTGGCAGAGGTGACATTCACACCTGGATCCTCTTGTATAGGATATAATGTCTGACTTATCATTAGAACTCTTTCTATATATAGTTTCAAAAATGAAGCAGAGAATGGAATGTTAGAGGAAATTTCAAGGAAATATATTTGGATAGTAATTGGAATCCTTATCATCCATTTATCTTTCTATCCCCTCCAAACGTCCAAAAAAATTGCTCATAGCCATACTTCAACTCTAGAGATATAGCTTGAGATATATTGAAGCTTCTAAGACATGAAGAATAAGTTGGAGTATTTTGATGAGATTCTGCTGGATTACTAAAGTTTCAGGAATGGAAAAAAAAAAAAAAGAATGAGCACAGCATCAGTAGGGTCTATTTGCAGCAATTACCTATGTGTGATAAAAATTCCATTGGCATTAGCCAGACTAAAAAGAGCAAATAAACTTTCTTTTTAACCCCAATTTAAGGTTGCATCTAAATCTTTAAGTCTTTCTGTTCAACTAAGATATCCAGACTTTGGGGTAAAAATATACACTGCCTCAGTTACAATTCCCGATGACATGGACTACATCACTATAAATTAAGGCTGCTAAATGCAAAAGTTAAACATGAAATCCATTTTTCTTGCCTTATACGAGTATTCTGTACTCTATTCATGATCACTTAGTTTGTATACTAAACACAGTTTGTACTTTAACGAGATTTAGGGGGTTGTCAGGGTAGAACCTATCTGTCTTAAGGTATGCTGAAGGGTACAAATGGCTTTCTAAATGTGCTATTAGTCCCTGCTCCTGAGGTACAGGCTGGCTCAAAGGTGTTAGCTGCTAAAACCCTTCCCCAGAGTTTTTCTTCCCTTCAGTGTGTGCATACTTTTAATAAGGGACTCTAGTCCCTGATGTTTTGAGATTCGGTTTATTGTTACCATCTGTTTAATTACCCTCTCAGGTTTGTGTTGGAAGCATGAAAGTATTTTATCCAGCCTCTGAATCCCTGTGTTCCTAAAGAGATGTGGGTAAAGTACACGTCAGTTTTCAAAGAGCACATTAAAAACTGATAAACAGAACCATCTCCAAACAATAAAATGAAAGGAAATGACATTACTTTTGACATTAATGTATATTGCTCATAATTAGCAAATGTACAGTGATATGCCACTGTCCCTGAAATACTATCTTTATACATATAATCTTGTGTACTTTCTTCCCCTTTTGAGATGATTGATTTTTATGACTCTTATTCATTTACAATACATAGATACTTTTATTATTAGGGAAGTGGTATAGAATCTGAGCAAGAGCAGAATATAGTGATGGGATATTTCAAAAAGGTTTAGGGATAAGCTAAAGTTTTAAATGGAGAAGTAATGTAACAAAGACAAGACAAAGAAAGCCTGGGCTGAAGTAACACAGGGGAAATAAGAAGATATATTATCCTTAGTCATATTCTTATTATTATTTCCCAACTACACAGGAATTTGCAGAGGTGGAAATCCATGGAGTTACAACACCCCTGCATTTACCTTTTCACCTGGTATTTTATTTTGGTTTCACATATTTATACCCATAAGACAGCAGCTGAAAATCACAAATCAAATAAATCAAATCTTGGCTATCTGTATCATTTTACAAAGGAGCATGAAGGTACAATAAAAATACATATCAAATTTGGATGGGGCTTGTCATGAAAACCCCAGATATTTTTGGCGGATATTTTACAAGACAAGTTCTTTAATCAAATATGGAATGTGAAATATTTGATTTTTTTAATGAAGGAAGCTTTAGCTACATTTATTGAACAATAAGTAAAATCACTTCAGTGGTACTCTTTGAAATGAACATCTTGCTTAGGGTTTTATGATTACATTAAGACTTTTTAAAGTGCATTTGAAAACATCCTGAAATTATAATCTAATTTTTATAATTGATGTAATGAACAGAAATTTTGATGTTTTAAATTCTATTAAAGAATCACTGTTGATTTCAAAATGCTACTGCATCAAAAAAAAAATTGCAATAAGTAGCATAGAAATAATCACAAACTTCTTCAGCTACTTCTGGGCACCTGACATGCTCTGCTTCCCACAGGGTAAAAATAAATAAATAAATAAATGAACCAAAAACAAACCAAAAAAATCTAACTGTTTCTTTAAATCTCCAATGAGAAGGGACATGTGTCTCCTTGCATTGAGTTACATTATATCATATGATGGCCCAAAGTGACCCAATATAGTGTGACAGGAGAGAAAAGCAACTCTTTTTTGCATGTGTTGTTTTTGCTGCAACTTAAACTGAAAAATTCAAGGCAGAAACTAATTATTGAGGCCTTACTTTTAAACCAAATACTTTGTATAAAAGGATTTTTTTTCAGGGATATTTAACCTGGGTTTCATATACTTGATGTAAAATTTGTTTTATTATTATATTGCAAGATAATTAGTTTGTAATCCTACATAGTTTATTTTGGTCTTTTAATAACATGATTCTCAGAAGGGAATCTATAGAATTCACCAGGCAGGCAAAAGAGTCCAGGACACAAAAAGGGTTAGGAAGCCCTGCTTTAAATAGATCTATTAGAAGTAAACTGCATATTCAAGAATAGAAATATAGCTGGTAATTCAGGTTAATCTATATAACTCAATCTCAAATTGGGGAAACAAATAATTAATAAGATCTGTATTGAAGTTCATGATCAAGTGTTATCTGGCCAGTATCTCATAATCCATCATTTCAATGGTTCCCCGTATTGATTACACAGTGACTATGGCTTACCTTTTTATGGAGACTTCCTCTTTTACCATGAATTATTGACACTGTTAATGCCAATAACACATCAATAAATATTCAGGAAAGAATGATCATTCCTGGATGTGCTCTCGTTAGCCTCCATATTTCTGACATCACTGTCCTAAAATGGAACCTTTGGCATTCTCCCCTTGGCAAAAGCACCACATGACAAAGACTCAGATTTCATTATGAAGAGAACATGTATTGTGGGTCCTATTTTTAAACATCAATGCTCTTTCATTCTTTCTCATGTTTGGTACCAAATTGAAAAAAAAGGCCGGTGAACAAGTATTTTCTGTGCTGTTTCTACATGTAGAACTACATTAGTATATAGTTGTGCTCATTTCTACTTTGTATTCAGTGTGCATTGCATTTGGACATGTAAATAAGGATTGCCAGGAATTCCTGATCTTGATGGCAATACTTTTTTCCTTTAAATCTAACCCCAAAACAAAGGTAAAAAAATGGCAGATTTCTATAATACTTAACGGAATGCTTTCCAATTAAATTATGTGTTTCTCAAGAAGCAAAATTGTCTTTTGTCTTTTTAAAAATATTGCCAGGGGCATTTAGGTGGTGCAGTAGATAGAGCACCTGTTCTGAAGTCAGGAGGACCTGAGTTCAAATTTGGCCTGAGACACTTAATACTTTCTAGCTGTGTGACCCTGGGCAAATCACTTAACCCCAGGTGCCTCAGCAAATAAAAAATAAAAGTAATAAAAAAATAAAAATATCCCCAGCATTTAGTGCAGTTGGTGGTACTTGGTTTCCTGGCCAGTAACACTGTAAAGGTGATAGCAAAAGTATTATTTCTATACTAACAAACCTCATTGCTGTCCCAATGGGCTCCTGGCTCATGCTCCCAGGCATGGGTTCCGTTTTTCTGTATACTCCTGGCTCTGTATAGCCTCCTTCAGTCCAACAGTCACTATGCTCAATGAAAGAAACACAAAGCAGAAATGGTCAAAGTCCTAGAGGCAGGTTCCAGCTTGTTTAGGCAGCACATGTGCTCACTGCTATTGACATCACTGCCAGGGGGGAAGAGGGTCCCTTCCCTCCCTTCCCACTCATAGGAGGTCTCTAAAATAATGGACCATTACATCGGAGAGAGAGGGAGAAAGAGAGACGGAGATGGAGAAAAAGAAAGTAGGGGCATGTTGAGCGGGCAGTAATTGTCTCTTCCTTTAAAGTTATCTGGTTTTTAGCTCTGTGGCTAGTTCTTTAAAGCTTCTCACTCCCCAATAACATCACAGAATCCATTGTGCCATCCAAACTACCAAACTGGCCCAGAAGTCTGCCAGTTGGGGGTCGGGAGAGTTGGAGGTTAAATTGATTATACCCATTACATTTCCACCTTACCAAGGAGACTGAAACTCAGAAATGAAGTGGACCACAGTGCATCCAATTTGAAATCCTATGGGATTCCCAATAATTTCTCATGGTATCTGTCATTTATAGGGTAGGACTTTCTTTGAGCTCAGATGTCCCTTGCTCATACCAATGTCTTTCTAAACACAGTGATTTATGAAGTAAAGAACACAGATAAGGAGAGAATAGCAGGTTTATATCTATTCAGAATGAATTCTTGAAGCGTGATGGGTTCAATTTTCAGGACTTAGGGTGAAAGTAAAATAATATTCAAACACTGGAATAAGCTAGCCAATTAACCATTAAAAAAATAAAAGTCCAATGCAGTTTAAAACTATTTAGAACTCTCTCTTTCTCTCTGTCTCTGTCTGTCTTTATATAGATAGATAGATAACTTAAATTTTAAAATAGCCAACTTCAAATTTCAAGTATATGAAAATGATTGCTTTTATAGATTTTTTTCAAAGTCTAGCTTTAGAAACTTACTTTCCCTCAGCATTTTTACACACACTAACTCTGATCTTTCCATCTCTGCTGTTATCTTATAGCTTTTCTTTTATCTCATCTAATCTTTGAGAAAGCTATCTAAACTCCATTCTTCTACTTCCTCTTCTCTTGTTCCTTTATAAAGCCTATGTATTTTGGCTTCCAGCCTAATCATTCAACTGAAACTGTGTTCCATAAAGTTACTAATGGTCTCTTAATTACCAAATCTAATGGCCTTTGCTCAGTCTTCATTCTTTTGACCTCTATGGGATCTTTGACATTCAGAACAACATCTCTTCCTTTATATTCTTTCCTATCTAGGTTTTTGTGATATTGCTCTCTCCTAGTTTTCCTCCTACCTATCTGACCACTCCTTTTCAGTTTTTGTTTGCTTGATTTTGCTGAATTTTCATGTCATGATGACTAATTGTAGGTATTCCCCAAATTCTTTCCTGGACTCCCTTTTCTTCTCCCCTGTACTCAATATCTCCCATGGGTTCAATTATCATCTCTATGCAAATGATTTCCAGATTTCCTTCTCTGTATCAGTCCTATATCACTATCTTTGGACATCTCAAATTGGATGTCTCAAAGTCATCTCCAACTCAAAATGCAGATAACAGAACTCATTAAATTTCCTCTCATTAGCTTCCCTTCTTCTCATCTTATAACTGTTGAGGATACCATGATCCTCTTAGTCATCAAACTTTACCACCAATCTTGGTGTCAACTTTGATTCCACTCATTCCATATATCCAATTTGTTGTCTAATTTTGTCATTGTGTGTATATATATATATATATACATATACACATATGTATATATATATATATATATATAGAAAGAGAGAGAGAGCAAACCACTCCAGTATCTTTGCCAGGAAAATGCCAAATGGGGTTACAAAGAGTTGGACAAGACTGAAATGATTGAACAACAATGTGTGTCATACACGTTTGTATATGCATGTGTGCATATATGTAAACATATACAGGTATATATTTAAATATTAGGGATCGATATATGTATGAATGTTGTACATGTTTATGTATTTGTTTTTATATATGCGTATTTGTATCTGTGGGTATTCCTATTACTGACATACTTCCTAACCTTTTTATTGATTTCTCTTGTTCAAGTCTCTCCATATGAATCCATCCTCCACTTAGATGCAAAGTGATTTTCCTAAAGCTTAAAAAAAGGAAGGGGGAGGGGAAGAGAATAAGCATTTATATCCTGCCCATTATGTACCAGGCAAATATGTTCTTATTTGGTTATCAAAACAACTCTGATGTAGGTACTATTTTCCATTTTATAGTTGAGGAAACTGAGACCAAAAAAGCAAGTAACTTATCCAGAGCCTTCTAGCAAGTAAGTGTCATAGTCTGGATTTGAACTCAGCTCTTCATGGTTTACAGGTCCAGCATTTAATCCACCATGTGTCTTTTCCCTATTCAGTAATACCCAGTGGCTATTTATTATCACTGAGGATTAAATATCGAATCCCTTCTTTGCCCTGCATAACTTAGCCTCTTCTTATCTTTTAGTTTTCTTTTATTCACTCTGTGATTCTACTGTGCTAACCTATGTCCTATTCCTTACAGATAACATCACATTTCTTGATTTCTCACTTCTAACCTCACCTCTGACTCTCCTTTATGTCTGGACACTCACTCTCCTCACCTTCATTTCCTTATTTTCCTTACTTCCTCCAAGACTCAGCTGAGTTCCCATCTTCTTTAGGAGGTCTTTTTTAAGATCACTAGTTTTTAGTAACTCGCTTCCTAGTGACTCACTTTCCAATTACTCCATTTAAGTTGTATGTACATAATTCTTGCATGCATAATATGTTGCTTGTTAGAGGCAGCTAGATGGCATGGTGCTGAACTTGGAGTCAGGAAGAGCTGAGTTCAAATGTTGCTTCAGATACTTACTAGTTGTATGACCCTAGCAACAAAACTCCTTAACTGGCAACTCATTTAACTTCTCTGTGATTCTTTCCTTATCTGTAAAATGGGGATAAAAGTAGCATCTACTTCCCATAGTTATTATGAGAAATAAATGAAATGACATATGTAAAATACTTTTCAAACCTTAAAATGCAATATAAATGAGGAGGAGGATGGTCTTCTTTATTGAAAAGGGAGCTATAAAGAACAGGAAGTGTTTGGATCTTCAGCATTTGGCAAGATGCCTGACACCTGGTAAACATTTAACAAATGCTTTTTGTTGACTGATTATACATATACAAAGACATAGATATAGATGACTTTGCTAGCAATACACCTGATCTAATGCTCAATATGAAACATTATGGGAAGGTCCACACTCAATACACTTGATCTCACACCAGAGGGAGCTCTGGGAAAATGCCAACCTAACTGTACTGAGGACCAGTGTCCAATCCTTCTCTCCCACAGTTTCACTTCTCTCTAGATAACTGTATTTTTTTTTATAGGTCTATGGACATGGTCAGTGTGAATTTACCTAATCAGAATAGTTTAAAGATCCTGTCTCATAGGAAAGTGCCTAACTAATCCCTGAAACTGTTTTACTTTATTAAATCCCAGTCTTGGAACCAAGTTATAGTGTCATTGGCCAGAAAAACAAACAGACATGCTTAACTGCATATACCATCATTCATTCATTCATTTATATTTGTATGTTTACTTATTTATTTATAATTATAAAATTTATATTTTATAATATATTTATATAATTTACTTATAATTACCAAAAGGAATACATTTAGAGGTATATGTAAATGATTACAATGCAGTCTATGGACCTGCAGCTTTTCCCAGGTATTGTTTTATTTTTTGTTTTCTATCTCTAGATTCAGGGTAATATAGGAGATAGCTGGTGTTGGAAGGAGAATGACATAGATTTCTTGTCACCTACTGATTGTATGACCCTGGACAAGTCACTTACTCTCAGTGTCCCACCATCTCTTAAAGACTCTAAGTTGCACAAAAGTTGCTGACATACATTGGTAGGGGGAGTTTCCTCACTAAAAATACACCCTATCCCAGTGAAATAAGTCCCTTGTCCAATCCATAGCCTCTTTCTCCTGCAGATGGCACATAGATCCTCAAATGGCTATTGATTGATTAAAACATAGTTTTCAAATGCCACACCATTCACAACTTTATTCATGTTAAGTTGTTGGGTGGATGGGAAAAATGCACATCTCAGTTCCCGATGCTATCCTCCTCTTTGTCCCCTCACAGTTCTGTCTGTAGGAAACAACCTCTAATTCCCTCTGACTGCCTCCAGGTTCATCATCTGGACTGAACACACTTTGATTTCACTGCCTGGCTTGCTCATTGCCTGTGGATCTGTGGTATAGTCAAGGGCAGGACAGACACAAAAGAACATTTTCCGTGACCTGATTACTCTCCTGTGTTCTGTCTCCCTCTGTGTCCTTGTGGCAGAGATCTGTGTCATTTCCATCTAAATCTCTTCTGATGTGCCCTTGCTTCTGTCTTCTCTGTCCCTGCAGTCATCTACAAAGGGGAAGAACAGAGTTAAGAGTACTGCAAGTGCATGATTTTCTATTGAAACCCCAACATTCTTGTTGAAGAGGTCAAGGATGCTTTCCTATGAGAGATGATAAGAATTTCAAGTTCCAGAGTGACGTAGTTCCTGTGTTAAATAATACTGTACCTTGTGAGGGCCTTCTTCAGCTGTTTTTACCTTTATTTGGCCACTGGACCCAGATGGCTCCAGAGGAGAAAGTGTGGATGGTGATTTTGCACAGTCCTCCCCCACTTAAATCTAATTCACTTGTGTATCATGGTATCACCTCCCTGATGCCATGGTAGTCTTCAAGAATGAAGGGCAGACATGACAACAACAATAAACAGCAACAATAACTCTACCTGTCAAAGTTGTCATGAATGATACCTGTTGAATAAGTAAAATCTCACTGGATTTATGTCCACTGGACCTTGAACCAAGATCTTGCTCTACCAAATAACTACTTATGTAACTTCTAGCAAGTTATATATAGTGCCTTTTAGAATTTTCCTTTCCTGTAAAATGGACTTCAGATGACCTGGTCAGCCTACCCCACACAGTTAGGCTTAGATGAAATAATATATAATACATATTATATGCCAGATGTCTCTCTTTGTGGTTCAGGCAGGACAATAGAATGAAATTGAAGAGCATGTACTGCTTCCCTCCCCCCAATAGTATATTTTATTACCTATAAAGATAGTTTCCAACATTCATTTTTGTAAGATTTTGAGTTCCAAAATTTTTCCTCCCTCTTACCCTTGCCTCCCCTTTCTCCAAGACAGCAACAAATCTGGTATAGTTTATATATGTACAATCATTTTAAACATAATTCCATGTTTGTTACATTGTGAAAGAAAAATCAGAACAAAAAGGGAGAAAAACATAAGAAAGAAAAAGCAAACCAACAAACAAAAAAAGTTAAAAAACTCTGCTTCAATCCGCATTCAGTTTTCATAGTTCTCTCTCTGGGTGAAGATGGCATTTTCCATCCCAAGTCTATTGGAATTGTCTTAGATCACTACCATTGCTGAAAAAAGCCAAGTCTGTCACAATTGATCATCACACAATCTTGCTGTTACTTGTACAATGTTCTCCTGGTTCTACTCACTTCACTCAACATCGATTCATGTAAGACTTTCCAGGATTTTCTGAAATCAACTTATTTATCTATTTTTATAGAACAATAATATTCCAAAATATTCACATATCATAATTTATTCAGCCATTCCCTAACTGGCATCCACTTAGTTTCCAGTTCCTTGTCACTACAACTACAAAAAGGGCTGCTACAGATATTTTTGCACACTTGGATCCTTTCCCCTTTTTTATGATCTTTTTTGGAATACTGACCCAGTAGTGAGACTATTGGATCAAAAGATATGCTCAGTTTGATAGCCCTTTGGACATAATTCTAAATTGCTCTCCAGAATGGCTTGAATATATACTGAAAAATTATTTTGGGGTCTTGGGTTTTTTTGGGGTTTTTTATATTCTTCCTTGATAACTGGAGAAAAAAATCTAAATGCAAATAAAGATGAAAGAAAATTTCAAGGCAGGATAAACTCTTGAGGCTGTTTTCTGATCTCAGTTATACCACTTACTAGTTGTGTAAACTTACACAAGTCATTTAAGCTCTAGTGGCTTCATTTAGCTCATTATACTGAGATGAGGAGGCTTAATAACCTCCACTGTCTATTCCAGTTCTGTTTACATGATGCTATGATTTTTTGGGGAATAGGGTACTGCCAGAGAGAAAAACAAATTCCCAGTATGACTGGGCAAAATTTTAATGTTCTTTCTACTAGTTAGACCTATTGCATCCTTCTAGAACTTTTATCTTCTTGCTTGCTATATAACAAAACAGATTCTAAGAAAGGCAAAGTTTTTTAAGTTCATCTTTGCTCTGCTCTTTGTCACCGGTGCCCATGTTCTAGTTCCACTTAAGGGAAAACTTGCTGCTTTTCATATGCAAAGCACTTAATAATTGTTTGATGATTTTAACTTTATTGTGCTGAATTGAGGCTGTATTTGTGCTTAATCATTTTCTATTACATATCATTACCTGTTCTTCCAAGCCAGTTTTCTCACTTTTCTCCAGTTTTGGTTGTTGGATATAGTCAATAGTTTAAAATTTAAACTTAATTTAAACTAAAAAATTTAAAATTCAAATATGTGTCCAATTTTTTGATATTTCTTTTTATAATGAAAATTCTAACAGTGGTTTTCTGGGAAACATCTTTTATTTGTCTCCTATCTTGTTTTAGCATATCTATGATTTATTGATTTTAATAAAAATATTTCATATAAAAATTTAACATAGGTATTGGTAATTTGTTTTGCTGAAAATCTTATTGAGCTATTTTCAGGTAAAGCAGAGTGATTTCCAACTAAATTGGGATTTTTTTCAAGTGGTAGGGGAAAGAAAGTCTCTTACCACATTAGAAAATGAAAAATGAACCTATAAAGTAATATATAGTGTTTCACCCTTCCTTCATAAACTAAGTTAAAACATTTAACTAGTCAATGAGTTATTCTTCATTTTGACTAATTAAAAGTTAAGATAAAGTAGTAATAGATATTTTAATAGATTTATTAATATCTTTTATTTCTATATAGACTTTCACCTACCAAAAAATCTCTGTAAAATCACTAAGATTTTCCTTTATATCCTACTCTCTCTTCCTCTTATAGAAGCATTCCTTACATTTTAATAAGAATAAGAATAAATCAACATATGAAAAAATCTGACAATATAAACAATGTCAACTCTTTGTAATGCCCCATCTCCACTTCATGTCTTTTTTCTGACCAACCTTATTATTTATAATTTTGTGACATTTTTTAAAAAAGTATATTTAGTTATTTTTCTTTCCTTTCTTCTATTACTCTTGATGATATTGTATATATCAGTTTCTTAACATTACTTACTTTTCTTTATAGGTTTTTATGGTTCTCTCCATTCTTCATATTCAACATTTCTTAGAGAATAGAAATATTCTATTCTACCACAATTTTTAAGTGATTCCTAAATTATGAGTCCCCATTTTTTCCAGTTTTTTTCTATACTTAAAAAGTGCTGCTATAAATAACTTGGTGCACATAGAACCTTTCTTTTTATCAATGATCTCCTTAAACTAAGTACCTAGCAATAGAATCTATGGGTTAAAAGATACAGGCATTTTAGTCCATTTTGCATAAATTCAAATTGCTTCCACAATAGCTGTACTAACTTACAACTCTATCAACAATACATTAGGATACCTATTTTTCCACACCCATACCAACTTTGATTATTCCTGGCTTTGGATATCTTTGCCAATTTGTTAGATGTGAGGTGAAATTTCAAAGGTGTTTTGGTTTATACTTTTCTTATTCTCAATGATTCAGAGCATTCTTTCATATAGTTATTTGTAGTTGGCAATTCTTTTGAGTAATATTTTTTATATTCTTTGACAATTTATTTAATAGAAAATGACTTTTGGTCTTACTTATTTTTTATAAATTGCTTATATATCTTGGACTTGAAAGTGCTATCAGAAATATTTGAAACAGTTTTTTTTTTCCCTCTATTACAGCATTTCTTTTCTTATCCTAAATACATCAATTTTGTTAATGTATATGTTTTAATTTGATTTAATAAAAATTAGCTATTTTGTCTTTTGTAACTGCATTTGTTACCTAGTTGTATTGCTTCTCACTTTGTTCTATTTTATCCGTACTTGGTTTTCTGTTTCTCTATTTTTCCCTTAAAAATTCTTAACTGTACATTCCTCATATTCTTTATTATCTTGGGAAAGCAATATACCTTATGAGCTATTCAAGTAATCTCTTTTTCTTGATACATAATGGGTTTATGGCCTTTTCCCATCATAAAGTATGGTTAATAACTGCCTGCTACATCTTTCCCTTTAGATTCCTTGATTCACAACTTTAGATTTAATTGGTTCTATGATTCACCATAGCAAAGCATAAATAGGAAAAATATATTTTTTAAAGTTTTTTTCCCATTTTCTGTGGGAAAAAAGTGGCCCAATCTTTGTTCTACTCTACCTGCCTAGAACATTTGTTGATGATAATCTGTTGAAAAACCGATTATACAGGGGCAGCTAGGTGGCGCAGTGGATAGAGCACCAGCCCTGAAGTCAGGAGAACCTGAGTTCAAATCTGGTCTCAGACACTTAACATTCCCTAGCTGTGTGACCCTGGGCAAGTCACTCAATAGCCTCAGCAAAAAGCAAAAAAAAAAAAAAAATGATTATACAGGCTTTCTTTACAATTGCTTAACATAATTTGGAAGAAATGCATTTTTCATCTACATGGGAAGTAGAAATCATTGAATAATAGATTTACAGATTTATAGATGATTTAGACCAATTACTTCATTTTTTTCAGATAATAATACTGAGATTCAGAATTTCAGCAACTTGTCCAACCCACACTAATGGTAGATTGCATAGCTAGCATAGAACTCCAGTCTCTTGATGGTAAGTTCAGTGCTTCTTATCTTGTTTCTAAGAATATATGTGTGGGGGAAAGGATGGGGACATAGGTTATATGTATATAGAAATGCCCATACATCACAAAACCTTAGACATTTAAATTTATTTGCCTCTAGTAATAGAATGCTATTTCTCCCTGTGACTCTATTCTCTATTTTAATTCCTTGCCTTTAGTTGTTGTTTTTGCT
Organism: Myrmecobius fasciatus; assembly: GCA_023553655.1. Taxonomy (NCBI): domain Eukaryota; kingdom Metazoa; phylum Chordata; class Mammalia; order Dasyuromorphia; family Myrmecobiidae; genus Myrmecobius; species Myrmecobius fasciatus. The sequence continues at coordinate 220,206 of JAJPUD010001003.1, read as the reverse complement.
TCCTTGATACATATTTGATTAGGACTTGATGAATTTCTAGTAAAGTGAGTCTTTTTCTTAAACTTCAATTATATATTCCTGTGAATTCCTATGAAAACTAGAGATATGCTTATCTAACCCTATTGACTCAGCTTGGATTAATTGGTGTGTTTGTTTATCCTTCTTGGATTGGAGCTAGCTCTTTGGTTATACCTATTAAAAAGAAATTCACATAAATATTAAGGGTAGCCCTGGTTTCTAGTAGATTATAGCTCCATCTCCTGGCTAGACATTTTTGCTGGCTTTCCCTCATTACTGGAATGCTCTTCCTCCTCATCTCCAATCTTATGGTTACTTTCTCTTCTTATTAAGTTAATAACTGAATCCCACCTTCTACATAAAGTCTTTATTGATTCTTCTTAATTCTAGTCCCTTCCTTCTATGGATTATTTCCAATCAATTCTTCATATTGCTTCATTATATAAAGTTGTTTCGATGTTGTTTGTTCCACTGGACTGTGAACACCTTAAGATCAGGGATTGCCTTTTTCTTTTACTTGTGTCCTTAGCACTTAGCGTAGTGCCTCATTCATGTACCTACTTTGGAGGGCAATTAATTAATTAAAATATGCTTTGACTGATCTATCTGATCTTCTGTAGCTGCTAAAGCCTATCTTTGAGTAGAAGCACATAGGACTTGTATGTTTACTCACATCTGTGAAGAGATTTTCTTAATTTAGAATTCTAAATTAATCTTTGGATTTATCTTTGGAAAGAAAGTGGAAGAGGTAAAAACCTTGATTCTTATGCCTGGAGGTATGAATCATGTGACAAAATGATGGAATTTTCTTTATTCAACATTTCAGAAAAAGGAGAATTTAGGGAGCACTCCCCTCTCAGGAAGAAGATTATACATTTGCCCCTTGAATCTGGAAAATGAGAGAAAGACTATAATTGCAATATGGAGGACCTTAACTTTCTTTATCCTTATTACCATAAGTTATTTAGACATTGAAGATTGAATAGAAAAAAAAAAAGGTCATCTAGTTTTCTTGTCAGTTAATACCATAAGACTGTATTTTAATTTGAGTTTCTATGATAAAGTAATATTCACTAAATGTTGAAACATTACCTCCTTAGAAACTCAAGCTATTTCTTTTCTAATTCCAATTAGGGTGGTATTCTATGAGTCTACTATGTAGGCCATATAAAGAAGTCAGTATTCACTGAAGAGTTAAGGGGAATCATATTGACAATTTATGAACTACCAGGAATCCTTTAGGTTGCTTTTGCTTTTTTTGGGGGGGCCCCCGGGGGGGCGGGGTGAGATAGGAAGGAAGGGGAGAGAGGTGAATAGCTACCTCATACCCAAAGTAAATCTGATGCCCCTTTTACCTAGATATGTGAAAACTTCAACAAAACCAATTCTATTGCACATGAATTTTGAGAATGAGAAAAACTGCTTTTAGGGGAAATGAGAAGAAGGGAGGAAGGGAAGTAGATTTAATTATGCTCTTTTCCTTATAAAAGTTTGACATCCTTTCATTTCATTGAATGACCATTTTTTTCCACTTGATGTATTATGATTAATTTTGTTGGGTAGATGATTCTTGGTTGTGGTCCTAGCTCCTTTGCCTTCTGGAATATCATGTTTCCTGACCTCTTCTTCATAATTTTTTCTATGATCTTTTAATGTTGCAGTTGCCAAATGCTGTGTAATCCTGATTATGGCTCCCTGACAATTTGAATAATTTCTGGCCATTTATAACATTTTTTTCTTTTACCTGATAATTTTGGAATTTAAGTAGGATGTTCCTTGGAGTTTTTGTTTTGGGAATCTTTCCTGGGTTATTGGTAGATTTTTTCAATAACTATTTTGCCCTCTGATTTTAGGATATTAGAGCACTATTCCTTAGTGCTTTCTTGAAAGATGTTCTTCAGGTTCTTCTTTTGATTATGATTCAGGGAGTCCAATAAATCTGACATTGTCTCTGCTAAATCTATTTTCTGTCGGTTGACTTTCTAATGAGGTATTTCACATTTTTTCTTTTACTTCTTCATTCTTTTGAATTTATTTGATTGATTCTTGATGTCTTAGTCATTAGTGGCTCCTTGCCCAATTCTAACTTTTAAAGGATTGCTTTTCTCAGTTAGCTTTTGTATTTTTCCAACTAATTATACTTTTAAGCAGTTGTTTTTTTTTTGTTTCCAAGCTGTTGAATCTTTTTTTCTTAATTATCTTGCATCACTATATTTTCTTTTCTCAATTTTTCTTCTACCTCCCATATGACTTCTAAGCTCCTTTTTGAACTCTTCCATGAGTTCTTTCTGGACTTGAGATCACTTCCCATTTTCCTTTGGGGTTTTGCCTACAGGTATTTTGACATTAATGTCTTCTTAGTGTGACTTGGTCTTCCCTGCAACCATAATAACCACAATAATAACTGTGACCAGATTCTCTTTTTGCTCATCTCTTTTGGCCTTTTTTTCTTTCTTTTAAATTTGAGCTCTGCTCCTGGAGTGGAAGGTGAACTATCTCAGACTTCTTGTGCCAGGAGCTTCAGGCACTGGCTATTAACCTGATGTGGCCCACATGGGAACCTCATATTTTGTGCTGTGTTGAGAGAATGGGATGGTAAGTGATTGATGCTCCTGGAGGCCTTAGGGCTTGACAGCTTACCTAGTGCTGAGTCAGGGACCTAGTGCTAGTGTCTTTTGTGCACTGAGTTTGGTGTGTTTCTATATTTCCCCTGGCAACCCTGAAGCATGTGGAGGTCTGGCTGTTGTAGACTGACTGTTTGCCATTCCAGAGCTGGAGTCTGCCTGTTCCACTGACTGGGCTAAGATACATGGTGGGGGAAGGGGAGAGGTCCTGGTGTTGGTGTTTGCTTGCTTTACCACACTGGGGCTCAAGTTTGCAGAGGTGGGTCTTGTTCCTGGCTTGCTGGATGCTTCCTGTCCTAGACATTTTTTTCCTTTGATCCAAGGAAGTTGGACCTTTCTTGCTGATTTTCCAAGTTGTTTATTGAAAAAAAAATTTTTTTTCATGCCATCTTTTAGCTAGTTCTTCTGTTCCAGGATTTTTGGGGATACTATTTTATGGTTGTTTGGTGGTGAATATGGGAAATTTATGACCATTTCTTACTCTGCCATCTTGGATCCTGAAAATTAAATTTTTTGCATAAGAACGGGATTCTAAAATAAAAATATATAGTTCTTGCTTTGTGTGGCTAAACATCTATAACACTATTTTCATAAAAGAAATTTGTAAACCTTTATTTATCAGTGATACTCAATGACACTAATTAGGACCCCTGTGGCATTCAAGTCTCCATTGAAAAATCAAAATTCCAATCAGTTAGGGTGACCCAGTAATGTTTTGTCCCTATGGGTTGTCACTCTAGGTTTAGTTTGAGATGTGTCAGTGGTCAGTGCTCTGAGGTAACTAATGTTTCTGTTGCTTATCATTTGGTAATTGCTTAGAATTTTTTGGTACTGTCAGCTTAGAATGTGTCATTCTTCTAATGAGCATTGAAATTCTGATATTTGTTTAATTGTTTTTTTTATTTTGTATTTAATGACAATTTATGATTTTTTCTCAAAGCATATAAATAGGAATAAAGTGACATAGTCACAGCTGACCTCCATCCTTGGTTCAGATCTTCCATACCACTCACTTGGATTACTACAATATGTTTCTAATTGGCCTCCCAAATTATAATTTATCCCTTTTCTGACTGCCAAAAGCATTTCACTAAAGTGTAGATCCTTAATACTTGCCTCCTCAAAAATCCTGAGTGTTTCCCCTTTTGCTTGAAGAATAAAAGCCAAGCTCTTTAGACTGCCATTTAAAGCCCTTTATTATCTAGCTTATTTGTTTGCAATTTACATTAGGCAAGACAACTTGAGATGTCAAAGTCCAGCGAAGGAGACAGGAGATAGCACATATTATTTGGCAGATTGGTTGATTGTTGTTCTTCATTCTTGAAAAGGACCAGAAAAAATTTCTGTTAGAGTCCAGTTACAATGTATCTGACCATGGTTGATCAGAGCACTACCAGCTCAGAAGGCTCCACTCTATTTCTTGTGAGCTGCTTCAATGTTGTTTTGCTCTTATAACACAGGACCTCCTCTGATAAGGGCTTGCCATTCTGGGTGGAGACACATGCCAGTGTCTTCCATGTCACACAATCAATTTCAAATTTCTTAGGAGAGACCTCGAGTCTCACTTTTTCTGAGCACCATGTGCTTGCATTATGCAATTCTCCATAAACTAGTCTTTTTTGGTAAGTGTAAGTTTGGCATTTGAACAATGTGGCCAGTCCACTGGAGTTGTGCTCTCTGTAATAGTTTAAATGCTTGGCAGTTTAGTTCAAGAAAGAACCTCCATGTCTGTATCTTATTCTGCCTATGAGTTTCAGAATCTAAGACAATTCAAAAGGAAGCAATTTAGTTTCCTAGCCTAGCACTGATACACTGTCCATGTTTCATAGATATACAATGAGGCATCAGCAGAATGGCTCTATCTTCACAGTGATAGTCTACCTATTGTCTCCCACATTTTCCCCTGGAGCCTCCAAACACTGAGCTAATTCTGGCCATGTGTGTGTCAGCCTCATCATCAATGTGTACATCTTTAGAAAGCATACTGCCAAAATAAGTGAATTTATCCACAGTACTCAAAACTTCTTCATTTGCTGTTACAAATCATTCACCATCATCTTGAATATCACTTCACTTTGGTTCCCTGTAATGGTGGAATCTGAATCCCCTGGAAGCTGGAGGGTCAGTCCAGCAATCCTAGTCCAGCCCATGCAACCATTTTCTGGGAGAGAAATTATAGAGGAATATCCAAACCTGTCAACTGATTCTAGTAGTTTTGTAACCTTTCCCTCCTCAACAGTCACAATTAATGAAAACTTGGAAAAGTTATTACCCCCAAAATCCTTAGTACTTTTATGTGATTTAATATCAATAAGAAATATACAGAAATGATATTAAAGAAAATACATTACCATTTGACTTTCCATTGCACCTTGAGGACAATTGAGCCTTGGCATTTGTCCTACATTGAAGTCCCCATTATATGCTGACCTGCTTTTATAGAATATGGGATCTTTGACAGCAGGGATTGCGTTGTTTTTCTGTGTTTCGCCAGTGTTTTACACACAGTCAGCACTTAAAATATTTTTTCATTCATTCTTTTACTCAATTATACCTTCATACATTTTCTCATAATAAAATGTAAAGTCTCAAGGCAGGAAAAATAATTTTTCCATTCATTTTTGTTTTTCCAGCTCTAATTCCTAGCTTGGTAAGCTGTATATAATAGGTGTTAGGACAAGTCAGATTTTCACACATGATATTCTATGGTAGGCTGCATCTTTACAGATATATAATTGTGTATATTCTTCTACAGAGAATACATGATAGAAAAAAAGTATTTGATTTGTTAGAATACACAGTCTCAAAGAGCAAGAATAACACATTTCACATATAATAAAATCTTTTATGATTTCTTGTTAGTCAATAAATATTTAAATATTTGCTTTGTATGAGACGTTATACCAAGCACAGGGGATACAAAGAAAGGTTAAAGACAGTCCCTTTAAATAGCTTACATTCTAAAGGGGGTGATAACATGCAAAAAAAAATTGCACATACAAAATATATACAGTATAGGTAGAAAGTAATCTCAACACTTTTAGTGGGGGATTTAGGAAGTGAAAGCCTCATAAAGAAGTTAGGATTAGAATTTAGGAATACAGGCACCAGAGGTATGCCTCTGCATGTTTATGCATGGGGTAAATCCAGGGTGAAAGTATGTAGAAAGGAAATATAGAGTCATATGTAAGCAAGAGAGCCAGTATTGGTGAATCATGGACTATATGAGAGTAAAATTTAAGAAGATTGAAAAGGTAGGAAGAAGCTAGGTTGTGCAGGCTTTAATGGCCAAATAGATGATTCTATATTTAATACTGGAGGCCCGAGGAAGCCATGAGAGCCTATTGAGTAAGGTGGGAGTAGGAGGGTATAAAAAGTTCAGAACTGTATTTTAGCAAAATCACTTAGTCCTGGATGAAGAATGGAATAGAACTGACAGAGACTTGAGGCAGGATAACCAAACAGAAAGCTATTGTAATAGTTCAAGAGTGAGGTGATGACAGCCTTCCCTGAGGTAGTAGTTGAGCAAATGGTGGAAAGGGAAAATATAGGAGAGATGTCGTGAAGTTAGAAATGACAAGATTTGGTAACAAATTTGATATGTGGGTAAGAATGATGAGGTGAGAATGGCACTGATGCTAGGAAGCTGTATGACTAGAAAGATGTTAATAGCTTGATAGCAACAAAAATGTTCAGAAAAGCAAATGGGGGGGATGAGTTCTGTTTGAAAATGTTGAGTTTGAGATTCCTGAAGGACATCTAATTTGTGTGATGATAGGAGACTGGAGCTCAGGAGAGAAATTAAGGTTGGACATATAGATGTAGGAACCACCTGCACAGAGTGCAGTCAATGAAATTGGACTGGAAGTCCAATGGAAGTCAATGAAATTATCAAGTGAAATAGTACACAGGGAAAAGAGTAGAGTCTGAAATAAACCCTTATTTAATGTGTGTGACTTTGAGGAAGATCAAGGAAAGGAGCCAGAGAAGGAGGAGCCAGAGGTAAGTAGGAGGAGAACCAGGAAAGAACCATGTCACAAAAAAACTAAAGAGGAAAGAGTACCAGGAAAAATTTATGACAAATGATATAAAAGTCTGAAGACTTTAAGAAGTATCAATTGAATAATCAATAGATCTGACAACTAAGAGACCAAGGATATCTTTTGAAAGAGTAATTTCAGTTGAACAATAAATTCAAAAGTCAGATTGCAAAGGGTTTAGAATTGCATAAGTGGAGAGAAAGTGGAGGTACTTTCTCAAAGAGTTTAGTCATTGAAGGGAGAAGATATATTGGATAATAGCTAGCAGGAATGGTTATATCAAGAGAGGGATTTTCTTAAGGGGGAAAACAAAGGTGTGCTAGTAGACAACAGGGAAGCAGTTAGTAGACCAAGAGACACTGAAAATTAATAAAAGTGTGGGGTCACAGACTAGATAATCTGTTAAAATAAATAGGATGGAATGGGATCAAAGGTGCATGTAAAGGAATTTTCCTTGGCAAGGAGAAAGCCAGCTATTCTTGTGAGACAGTAATGAAGAAGGTAATGGCAAAGGAAGAAATCTGAGTTATATATATATATGGAGGGATAAGAAAATGAACTCATTTTTTTTTTTTGGTGAAGGATGAAGTAAAGTATTCATCTTAGAGGATGAATTTGGGGAAGCATGGAAGACCTGAAGAGAAATCAAAGGTTGAGAAAAGGAGTTCATAATTTTTTGGGGGGCCAGGATTTCTTTATAGTCTTAAAAATCATTGATGACTCCCAAATATCTTTTGTTACATTGAGAGTATCTGTTGAGTTTTAGTATATTAGAAACTACAGCTCATTAATTTAAAATTGTTTTCAATTAAAATAACAAAAAACCCATTTCATGTTAACATAAAATATTTTTATGAGAAATAATTATATATCCCAAGACAAAAAGTGGCATTTTAAAATATATTTCTTTAATGTCTAACTTAATAGATTGTCTAACTTTTCAGTTGGATTCTCGTATTTGCTTCTGCATTCAGTCTATTGCCATATGTTGTTTTGGTTGAAGTATATGAAAAAAAAAAAACTATAGATATATAGTTGGAAAAGAGAAGTATGTTTTAATTGAAAAATTCAGTCTTAGTATTATTGTGAACATTGTTTTGACTTTCCCAATTCCCTGAAAAGTCTTGGGTACATCCAGGGTTTTATGCACCACAATGAGAACCAACCACTAGTTTAAAATAATTATACTGAATGGGACAGATAATAGATTAGAGAAGCATAAACAATTTCTTTGCTATGGTTATGGACAGTTGAGATTATACAATATAAATTTATTTTGGATACAGCATGGTTTAAATATTTTTTTCCAACTCTCTTTTTCAGTAAATGAACAGGAGTTAAGTCAGTGGATGGTAGGAGTAACCAAGGTTGAGCCTTTCTGAGGCATGATCAATATTTGGACAAAAAAGGGAAGGGACATGAATATAGAGAAAAGTATGAAGTTGAAGTGTTTTACTTGAAGGGAGGAGAAGAGAGCCAAAGTGAATGTGATATCCTGGGAAAGAAGTGAGAGCTAAAAGGATTAGAAATCATATATAGGAAAAACAATAGGATTAGGGGTGGTAAGGCAGAAGGAAAGATGAAATGATAAAAGTTTGATCAGATATTAAAAATTTTTGGTTCAGTAACATGAAAATGAAACATTTGTAGGAGATGACAAGATCAGGGTAATGGCCATCTCTGTAACTGAAATGGACTATAGGATTAAGTCATGGGAAATGAACAGAGTGAAGAATTGAGTGATTGGAAGTATTTAAGGGATTATTAATACACATTTTGAAGAACTTTACTTTGAAGGCATTAGTTAGAATTGAGAAAAAGACAGTAAGTCAGGAATGGAACTCTGAACAAAAAAAGATAATATACTGAGGTGGGGAAGGGGGAGGTTTTGTTGATAATTGTCCATACTAATTAATATGTTTGGATTATATGAATGTCAGATTCCTAAGTGATATTAATAGAAGAAGAGGGAAAGTGGCAATGAAGATCATGGAATATTCAGACTTTTTCTTCACCACAAGCAGTGAGTAAGATCTGAGAATAAAATATAATCAAAATTAGACAGAACAGTCAGAAATGTTTTAATATCAGGAGTCAAACCAGATCTCAGAGGAAGTGGATAAAGAAGTTTGGAAAGCAGAGAAAGGAAAAGATTTAAGATAAAAGTAAGTTTGTTCTTTAAGGAGCAAGCATTCCAGATAGCATGGATGGAAGGAACAGATAGATTTTGAGTGGGATACTTGGGGAATAGAAATAGGAAGCATATAGTTAGAAAAGGAAGTAATATACTATAGATGGTCCCTTTCTTATTAATTTCAAGGGAGACATAAACTTGGGTGATTTTGCCAAAAGTGATTGACACAATTTTGTTGACCTCCAACAAAGTGTCTGCCAAAAAATCAGACTTCTTATAGATGGTGAAATGCTACAAAAGCTTTTATTTATAGATAACACTGTGCTGATTGCATCAAGCTCTGAAATGCTAGGAGCTTCTTAAATGATATACATAATCACTTAAAAGAGTTCAGTCTAATCATGCACACAGTAAAATCCAAGTGAATGAAAAATGTCATTTATATTATGACATGCAATTTGGTGAATAGTCTACATATCTGTTTCATCAGTACATATATTTGAACTTCAAATAGACAATGGGTTTTATGCATAATGGAAAAGAGAAAATGAGTAGGCTAGATTCATGAGAAGGAACTTGTGAATCACTCTATATGACTACAAAGCTTTTTCTTTTATCAAAATCCTATATTGTTAATGCCAATTTTTTTTTTTCAGTTTTTCTATATAGTGGCAAATTGTGGAATGCCATTATCTTTGACAAATAAACATTGGGAGCAAGACATATGGAGGGCTTACATAGTCTGCAAGAGACTACCAAGGATGAATTTTATCTTGTATACTGCTTGACACTTGGAAATAATAATACTGTGATTGTTAGATTAAAAGATATCTTCAAGAAATACAGAATCAGAAAAGCATTTGGTCCCATCATAGATAACAACAGTTACCATTTATATAGTGACTTAAAGTTTTCTAATTGCTTTGCCTACATTATTTAATTTGAACTCCCTTTAGGAATCACTAAATCTGAGAAAGCATTAGATCTAACAGCCCCATTTTAGATATGAGAAAACACACCCTAAGAGCCTAAATGATTTATCAAGACTCAGCTAGTAAAAATTTGAGACAATATTTAGACATAGACCTCTGGGACTCCAAGTTCACTGTTCTTTTAATGTTATTGTTTTAGCTGCCCTATGTACTATAATTATTATTATTGAAACATATTGAGATTATAGACTTAAGAAGAAGGTTCTGTAGCACCCTCGTGGTTGTACTGTAATTAGAAGAATTCAAATCTGGATCTTCTCAAAATCCCAGCATTCTTTGCACTAAAACATGCTATGCCATCACCTCCTCCAGTATGATGCATTGGTGGTTAACATGCAATAATTGAGTTAATTACTATATGCCTGTCATTGTGCTAAATGTTAAGGGTCAAAAAAAAAAAGAGAGCAAAAACAGTCTCTTCCTCAGTGTGCTCATGTTCTAATAAGGCAGATAATATGCAAAAAAAAATGTCCATCTGATGAAATATCATTTAAGTAAAGTAATTTTATCAAGAAGGTAATTTTTTAAGCAAAAAAAAAAAAAAGAAATAAAAAAAAAGGGGCGGCTAGGTGGTACAGTGGTTAGAGCACCAGCCCTGAAGTCAGGAAGACCTGAGTTCAAATCTGGTCTCAGACACTTAACATTCCCTAGCTGTGTTACTCTGGGCAAGTCACTTAACCCCAATTGCCTCAGCAAAAAAAAACAAAAAAAAAAAAAAAAAAAAAAAAAAGAAAGAAAGAAGGTAATTTTTTAATCAGAAAGGTAATGCTGATATTTGTAACTAGAGATGGGTGAGAATAAAATCCAAAAACATCCTCCTAGATAGAGTTGTACTTGACCTGAATCTTAAAGGAAGCCAGGGATTCTCTTAAGAGATTGAAATTATTTCACCCTGAACTTTGTGAAGGATTTAAGGAAAGACATGGGCAAGGGATACACAAGATTAGATACCTTGAATAGGCTAAGATCTGCACCACTGGAAGTTTTGCCCACATCAATGAATTCACTGACCTTATGATCTTATGGACCCTTGACTATTTATAGCACATTCATAGGCAAGAAATCAAAATAATTAAAGTTTTGAATCATATCATTGAGGAATATTAGAAGAAAATGGTTATGTTCACACTAAAGAAAATTTGTTGGATACATAACTTTTCAAATATGTCAAGAGTTATCATTTACAAGAGGTATTAAATTTATTCTGTGTAATTCTAGGGGATAAAACTAGGACCAGAAAGCAGAAGTTACAAAGAGGCAGATTTTGACTCAATATAAGAAAAAAACTTTCCAGTAATTAAATGAAATAGAATGGACAATCTTACTATTGTATTAGTTTTCCATCATTGAAAGTATTTGTAATAGAGCCTGAATAACCACTTTTTTCCACTGACTGATAATGTGGGGAGTTTCTGCATATAATTGGACTCAGTGGAAATTGGATTTTGGACACAGTGCCCCCTATAATCTCTGACAATTCTAAGGTCTGAGTAGAATTTTCACCACCTTTCCAATTTTATTTCTATTATTTTTTTTTTACAATAGCAAAATGGAACAAAGCTATAAATATCTACTAGAAATTTTTAAAATAACCTCTGGTTATGTATTGGTACATAATCTTTCCTGGAGATCAAGGTTTGCCTTATAAAAATTCAAAATTAATTAGCCTTTGAATATTCAATTATCTTCATATATATGAATAAATTAATACCTGATTTAAGAAAAAACAACACTAAAATGTCTATAATTGTTACAATGTTAGTAACTGCTAAAAATTAGCAGATATATTGGGTAGTAATTCCTACTACATAGGCATTACTATATATTTTTCTGTTTAGTTCTTTAAACAGCATTCTTGTTTATTTGCTAACTTTAAAGTTAAGTGGTGCAGTGGATACAGGGCTGGGCCTAGAATCAGGGAAGACTCACCTTCCTGAGTTCAAATTTGGCTTCAGATACTTACTAGCTGTGTGACCCTAGATAAGTCACTTAACTGTTTTACTTCAGCTTCCTCATCTATAAAATTAATTGGGGAAATAAATGGCAAAAAACAAAAACAAAACAAAACAAAAAATCCCTCACTATCTTTGCTGAAATAACCATCCCCTTCTGTTTCCTTTTCTCTTCTCTCCTCTCTTCTTTTTTCCTCTCCTCTTCACTTTTCTTTTTTCCTCCTCCTTTCTCTTCTCCCCTGCTCTCTTTTCTCCTCTTCTCTGCTCTCACTCCTGTCCCTGTTCTCCTCTCTTCTCTCCCACTTTCCTTTAAGACACACTTCAGCTTCTACAATGTCTTAGCTTTGGGGTTATTTTTGACCTGATAGCACCATAAATTGCAGGTTGGGATTAGAGGATGGTAGTGATTCTCAGCTGCACCTCTTTTTACCAATTATTGATTCCATCAGCCTACAAAATTTGGGACTTAGTGCTTAAAGTAGCTGCTGGTTCATTGATAAACTAAAAAGGATGGCTTCCCTTTAGATACTAATTTGAGAACATCAGGGTCATCAGGGAAAAGTTTAAAATAAGACAAGGTTTAAAATAAGACAATATCCTTTGCTTAATAGTTTTACTCTTGTAATTTTATGGCTTCTGTGGGACTAAGTGGGGGCCTCATTTTACTGCTTTCTATGCATTGACTGATTACTTAAAGTAGTTCAGAAGTTACAGTTCTAAGATCCTAGCTGCTAATGAAACTCATTAGACTGGAGTAAATAAATTCTCTATCTACTCCCCCCAAAATATTCAGAATGTTCTATATACAAGAGTAAATAAATAAATATTAATGAAAGAACTTTGTGATCCTTGGTAAATACAGTTTATATGACAAAACACTTTCCAGAGGATTAGGAACAAGAAATAGCCAGATCAAAGTCTTGAGCTCATACAACCTAGTAGAATCAAATAATCTGATCTAACATTGTTTACTCCATTTCTAGATAATTTGGCTATAATTTTAAGTTGTGGGTGAATATTGATTGTGCTCATATGAATCTATACATCAAATGTGCATATAAATCAATATTTGTATGTGTACTTGGGAAATATCTGAGTGGTATCATGGATCATGAGGAGTTTTTAATTTTAAAGGAGCTTTTCCCCCTTAGCAGAGGACAAAGTAAATTTCTTTTATATTTACAATCTTCTAGAAAAATGTACAAGATTCTGGTTAGTAAAAGCAACTTTCTCACAGCTACAGCACAAGGAAAAGAAAAATGTCAAAAATGTCAGCAAAGTAATTATTTCTTTAAACATGCAAAATAAATGTACAAGAATCAAATCAAAAGGCACTGCACCAAGCCAAAGATGAGGAAACTATGTGGGGCTAAGGAAGTGATGTGTAAAAAAAATTTAAAGGAAAATAAACTTTTGTATCCTTTCTTTCCATAAAATGAACACATTATTTCCATTTTTTTTTGCCCAGGGAAAAAGAAGATCTGTTAATCAGTAAAGGCTAATGATATATCACTTCTTTAGTAGATAATAGTCTGTTGACCAATTTGCATTTAATTTCTATCAAAGTGTATCGGACTAGTGTACTTCAAGAAGCAGCAAATTGCATCAAAATATGAACAATATTTGATTTAAGCCATTTAAAAAAATCCCACAAGGAACATTCTATGATAATGGAATGTTTAAAATTAACCACTTTTTAAAGTTCTTTTTCCAGTTTTATTTTCCTTGGTTGAATTCCTTTCCCAACTTGGATTCTGGTTACATGATCTCTTGTTGAAAAAGTCTATTGGTAGTGACTATAAGAGAGCGTACCTCGAATCTATTTTGCATTTATCACAAAATTCCCTCTTACCTAAAAATTCCCAATATAGTCACTAGGAGCAATTCTCCTTTATTTGTACTCTCCATTTGTACCTGGTGGATTCTATATTGTATTAATTCATTCAGATCCAGCTCTGCCAGGCTCCCTATGGTTACAATTATTAAGCTAGTAACTGAAATTATAATTCTCATATTGATCTTCAACCAGAAGCTCATATCCAAAAGCTTTTGTTTAGTACTAAAGATACTAATGATCACTTTCCTCCCACACACACTGTGTGTGTGAGCTTAATGGTCACAAAAAGTTAAATTTGATAAAGTTATAATCTAATCTCTTTCAGATTCAATATTAACAAATACTTTTATTTCAAAAAGACAAAACAAAACAATAAGCATAGGGGCTCTTAAAAAATCAACTATTAAAAAAAAAGTCCTTTTAGAAATATAAACTGTATCTATTTTTCAGGTAAATCTGGTGCTGCAGTCTAATTTTCCCTCCTTGATTTTGAAATATGTTCTTGATTTGCTTTTTTAAGGCCTGAGATGGGTTATAATTCCAGTGGAAATGATAGAAATTCTGTAGTGATTTAAAGTGCCTTTATGATTTATTTGTTCAAAGAATTGGTCCAGATTAATCAGGATAGTCTCCCTTATGTATACAGCAGCAGTGGAAATACTCAGTGGTTCTATCATATTCACATCTCCTCCTGGAAATGAGAATAATGACTCTATAATGAAGCCCTTATACAAACACAATGTATCCTGGAAATATATTAATGATATTTTTGTAATTGATCAATTGGGAAAAATCTCTTTAGGTATTAATTAGAGATATTAACATTATTCACTCGACTGCAAAATGTAACAACACTATGGAGACCTTTTGGATCCAAGTTTTAAATCAACTTCATATTGTAGACTATTAATTTTCCACTGGAAACCTGCAGATGCACAGTTTGAAAATGGACGCTCCATAGTCATAGACAGAGAACAAACTGAGAAGGGTTAAAAGCACCAAGCCTGGTTTTATATGGATCATTAGAGCCTTAATGCATCTCCTGGGCTTTTGGAGCCTATGAGCTGGGAGCCAGGGGAAGCTTCTACCCTGACCCGAGTGGAAGGAATTAGGATAGGCAGAGGTATTAGTTGTGCCCTAGGCTATTAAAATATTCACAGAAGGCTAACTGGGAAATGTATTAACCACAGAGTAAGTTAAAGTCCTGTCACAGATGAGAAGCTAGGTTTGAGACAGGAAGCAATTGGTGGAAGTAATTGGTCAAAGCTCAGAGAAGAAAGGCAAAGCATGAGACTCAGAATGGCCTGAAAGCTTTTTGAGCCCTTGAGGTTGACAAAGACCACAACAATAAGTGTCTCCTTCCTCTAGCATATCCCCTATGGAGAAGCAAATGCTTGGGAAATGGAGGTCTGTCTGTCTAGTGAAGAAGAATCCATCTTTGTCGACCAAATGAAAAAGCCCTTTTTTAAAATATATTTTTTCTTATCTATACACCTATCTCTTTGTTTTTCAACCACAGGCTCTGTGTTTGTTAAAGTCATCTTTAAAAGCAACTGAACATCTTTGGCTCCTTTCTTTCTCTTAGATACCAAGTGTTTTATATCAGGGATGCCTTTTTAACCTTTGGAAACCATCAATTTTACTAGTGCTATAAATGACCACAGGAATCCTTTAAAATCCAACTTAATGGTAACTGAAGTTCCCCAGAAAAACAATAACAATAGATATTTCTAATTCAAGCCCAAACACTAGTTTAAGATTCAAAATTATGATCTGAACAAACATATTCTGTGACAATAACAATATCTGAAAATATTTGGAGGGAAAGGATACTAAATGTATTTCAACTCTGAAAAGAAAGTGATTATTTTTTACCTTGGCAATTCTCAGTGGAATCCTTCCAATTCTACTAAGGTTGGAGAAAAAAAAAAGTTTCTCTGATTAATTAGTCAAAGATGCTTCTGCATGCGCACGCGCGCGCACACACACGCACACACTGGTTAAATGGAGCAAGGTACTTCAGGATGCTGTTGTCATCTGTGTGGAAGAAAAAAATATACTGGGCACTTGGGATTTATCAAAACTTTTCAAATTGATAATGCCATACAAAACTTCCTGTATTGTTTACCTATATAAACCACTGCAATATTCCCATTATTTATCACATTTTTAGTTGCAGGTTTCAGAAACAATTAAGGAAATTGCTCAACAAGAAAATAAATCTAATTATCTTGTTAATTGAGATTATCTGCTTCACATTATTCAAAAAGAAAATTGAACTGACATTCATACTCAGAAAAATCTATTAATAAATAAAGCCATGATATATCATAAGCAAATCTAGGCTTGGTTAAAATCATTCAGTGATTGACACAGATGATAACTTGTGAAGTTTAAGTAGCAAAAACTAAGCTATAACAAAACCTATAGAACTTAATTTTTTTAGAACTATATGCTATCTATAACATTTATCCTTGTTATTTTCATTCTTCTATTTTCTACTATTTTCTCCATTTCCCTTTTTAAGTTTATTTTGTAGAAAATGAGAAAGAAAATACTGACAAAGTTTTTTTTTTATTTTTTTAATATATTTTTTAAAATTTTGTTTGCAAAACATATGTATGGGTAATTCTTCAACATTAACCCTTACAAAGCTTTCTGTTACAAGTTTTTCCCCCCTACTCCCCACCCCTCCCCTAGATGGCAGGATATCCACTACATGCTAATTATGTTAAAATACTTGACAAATCGAATATATGTATACATATTTCCACACTTATCATTGTTGTGCAAGAAAAATCGTATCTACAAGAAAGAAAAATCAGATAAAGGAAACACAATGCAAGCAAACATCAATAAAGAGCATGAAAATGATATGTTGTAGTCCACATTTCACATCCCTCTCTCTGGGTGTATATGGCTTTCTTCAGTGAACAATTGGAAGTGGTTTGAAACATTTCATTGTTGAAGAGAGCCATGTCCATCAGAATTGATCGTCATATAGTATTGTTGTTGTCGTGTATAATGATCTCCTGGTTCTGCTCATTTCATTCAGCATCAGTACATGTAAGTCTCTCCAGGCCTCTTTGAAATCGTCCTGCTGGTCGTTTCTTACAGAACAATAATATTCCATAATATTCATATACCATAATTTATTCAGCCATTCTCCAATTGATGGGCATCCATTCAGTTTCCAGTTTCTAGCCACTACAAAAAGAGCTGCCACAAACATTCTTGAACATGTAGGGCTCTTTCCTTTATGATTTCTTTGGGATATAAGCCCAATAGAAACACTGCTGGGTCAAAGGGTATGCACAATTTGATAACTTTTTGGGCATAGCTCCAAATTGCTCTCCAGAATGGCTGGATCCGTTCACAACTCCACCAACAATGCATCAGTGTCCCAGCCTTCCCACATCCCCTCCAACATTCATCATTAACTTTTCCTATCATTTTACCCAGTCTGACAGGTGTGTAGTGGTACCTCAGAGTTGTCTTAATTTGCATTTCTCTGATCAATAGTGATTTGGAGCACCTTTTCATATGACTACAAATAGTTTTAATTTCATCCTCTGAAAATTGTCTGTTCATATCCTTTGACCACTTACCTATTGGAGAATGGCTTGAATTCTTATAAATATGAGACAATTCTTTATATATTTTAGAGATGAGACCTTTATAGGAACCCTTAAACAAAGCTTTTTTTAAATGGAAAGGTGAAATAATGCTCCAATACAATCTGTGTTATCTTTGTTGTAGTTATTTAAAAAAACTTTTATAAGAGCAAGAGATTATTTGTTTCATAGAATCATAAATTCAGGGCTAGAAGGCATCTCAGATACCATTTAGCTCTATAGCTCGCCACCATCATTACAGATGAGAATAGTGAAGTCCCGAAAATAGAACTGACTTGAACAAGAGTAGAGCTTCAAACTCAGGTTCTTAGTGCCCTTTAGCTCTGACTTCCATCAGACATTATTATTTTATTTTAAGCTATTTCTAACATTGAAATGCTTGAGGTACTTTGTTTATAGAAATAAATTAACTGAAATAGTGGTATGACAGTGTTGCCAGAGCTGTCCATGGTTGACATGCTGGAAGTGGGTATCATGTTCCCTGCAATCCTTATGAACCCATCTCTATGTCCCCCTTTAGAAAAAAAGTTGTTTATTTGCATTTCCAAAAAGGAGGAGGGGAAGAGTAAGCTGACATTTCCCTAATTTGTTGCTAAAAACTAAACTGGCCAAAGAATAGGAAAAGTGGTTATTCTAAATCTAAATTTACAAGATGGATCAGGATAGATTGGCAAAATCATTAAATTGATAGCTGGGTTGGAGTGGGTAAATAGAAAGAGGAAAAGAGGGGATTTGTAACTAATAGAGTAAAAATATTCATCGACTTTCTCCTTTGCAATTTTTCTTCTTCCTTTTTTTTCTGCTTAATACTGAGCCTTAGCTTTATTTCAAACTATTAGCCCTTGGCAATAGAGTGAAGATGAGGAAGTTAGACATCACTATAGTGTAAGCTGCCCATGGAAAGAAAAGAAATACAAAACTTGAAATGACATGGCAGCTGATACAGCTTGTTGCTCTGTTTGGTTAAATCTTGAAGTATAGCATGTGAGCTGCATTGCAAAAAATAGCATTCGACAGGGTGAAGGGTTGTCTGTGGTAAAGATGAAGAGAAATTTCTTTGGTAAGGTAAAAGCCAAGAGCCTTCAGCATCAGATACAAATATCTCTATATATTATATTTTGATCTTAACTTTGAATTAAGCCACACACACAAGAACACACAATGAAATTTAGCATTTTTATTAAATTATTATTCAGTTATATACTAAATTAGCAAATTTGTTTAATTTGGGGTATACTCAATGATTTTTACTGCTGAAAAAAGAAATATTTTCATAAAATATTATATCCACAAAGTTATATTTGACATGATTTGGCCTATGTAAAAGATTGAAAAACTAAGGATTTTAGAAAGTAAGTGAATTGTCTAAATTTTCATAAGTAACAGAGCTAAGGATCAGGACTAGAGATCTCTCTAAGTGTCATTGTACTAACACCTCATGTCCCATGTTAATACATGCTACCAATTGTTTTATGGTTCAATGTAAATCAAATTTAAGAGTTCATTCTAATCTCAGTGTGTCACCTATTATGTACCCTTGAATAAATAATAAATTGATTCAGTTATTTGTTAATGAATTATGGGTTGGGGATAGGATAAGGATGCTATTTACTGTGAGGCAGTATGTGGTACCGTGGAAAGAACACTGGGTGTGGAGTCAGAGAGCTTGGGTTGAAATTCAGTCTCATACTTTCTTTGTGACTTTGGGCAAGTCATTTAATGTACTTAGTAAGAACTGTTTTCTCTTCTGCAAAATGAGAGGATTGGATTTAATGTCCTTAAAAATACTTTCAGCTTTAGATCTATTCTATAAGTCTGTGACATCAAATATTATGACAGACATGAAATGTCAATGTTAAGAACCTGTGATTTTTAAAGGGTAGAACTTTGGGGGAGAAAAGAAGGGGAAGAATAAAGTAAAAGTGCACAGTAGAAAAAAAACAAAAATCTTTAAGGAACCAAAGAAATATAGCCTTTCTTGAAATGGAAATTTATTGTTTCATATTTTGAATTCTCTCATACTCAGATGTACACATGGAGTTTTTTCTGCCTTTTTTCTTTTTGATTTTTTTCCTTTTTCTATTTTGAATCTAAGTTTAAATTAATTTTTAAAAAAAACCAATGATTTTTGTGGGGAGTCAGAATTATTTCTGTTGACTGAGGGGGTTTGCTTGTAGTCATCTTGATAGAAAAAAAAAGTCATGAAAAAGAGGGGTTTTAAAACCATTTTCTTGATTCCAAAGCTAATTCTCTATTTGCTGTTAAGATATTTCTTATCAAAGAGTTAAAAATGCAATTTTAAAAATTTAAGAAATTAAACAATTTTATAGTGTTATCATCACTATCCATTTTAAGTGAAACTATATGAGTCCCTTTCTCATAAAAACAAAACCACTACAAATAGAAAATGTTTCTTCACATGAATTTGTTATATAACTAAAACCACTGAAAAACAATTTTAAATGAATATAGTAAGATGTGAGCTAAGTGATGGTACAATTATTAAATGCAATGAGGACTAGTTAAATGTCTAGACTCAAAAGAATAGTTACTAATAGTTCCATGCTGACTTGGAAAGAGAACTCCAGTGGAGTGCTCTAGGGATATGGACTGAACCATTCTGATTAACCTTTTTATAAGTGATTTGGATGAAGACTTTTATGGCATGTATAAAAGAACTTGAAAATAGCACAAATTCAAAAAATGGACAGGATAGAAACACTGATTGATAAAATGAAGATTAAAAAATAAAAATTTTTGATAGGTTAGAACCTTGTCCAAATCTAATGATAGAAACACATGCACTTTGATATGAATAAATCGGTTTAAAAAATTGGCTTGGCAAATAGAAGATGGGAGAGTCATGATTAGACAGAAGCATTTGTTTGTCTATTTTTTTCCTGAATAATATCTAGAACAATTTACTGGACTTCACGCTTAGTCTCAGCCAAAAGTGTGATGTAGCACCCAAAGCAATTTTCAGGATATCTTGAGAGTGGCACAACTTACAGTACCAAGAAGATAGTAGTGCCATTTTGTCCATAGTAGATTACTGAGTCCAGTTCTAAGTGCAAATTTTAAGAAAGCTATTGATAACCTGGAGAACATCCAAATGAAAGCAACAAATATGGTAAAGGAACTTGAGTCCATGTTATCTGAGGATCAATTGAATGAAGTAGAGATGTTTAATCTGGAGAAAAGAAAACCTCTGGTTATATGATAGCTGCTTCAAGTAAGAGAAGAGGACTCATGCAGAAGAAGGGATTAGACTTGTTCTTTCTGTCCACAGAAGGCATTAATAAAACCAAAGGATTGAAAAGAAAAATTTAGCCTTCATATAAGGAAAATACAATAAAATTTAAAAATTAAAATTTCTGAAAGAAAAATGGACTACCTTAGGAAAGGTATATTGCCTGGTATGCTATAGTGAATATTCTGATTTTTTTTTGTGATGTATAAGTTGAGTTTGATGGGGTCCCATACAGTCCTAAAGCCATGGCTTGGTGATTTTCTCTACCCTCTGCTTTTATTTTGAAATATCATACTGCAATAATGTATTATTTTATAGTCTCTCAAGTATCATCAGTATGGAGATAACTTCTAGATCTATATGTATGTCCATTCCCAATCTATTCCCTGAACTCTAGGTCTATTCTTCCATTTGCCTATTAGACATTTTGAACTTGATGTCTTGTAAGCATTTCACACTTAGCAGGTCCAAAATTGAACTACTTTTCTTCCCTATTCCCAAAATCAGTCTATTATTAAACTTCCTTATTTCTGAGAAGGGGATCACATGTTTCCAGTTATCCAGATTTATCTTGATGTAATTCTCTATTCCTCACTCAACATAATCAGATGGTAAATTGTGTCATTTCTGCGTCTCCATTTCTGTCACATGGCTTTTATTCATTTATATCATCACTACCCTAATGGAGGGCCTCATCAATTCCTGCATATAATTTCCTCAATTCTAATTAGGAATTGATCTCCCTAACTAAAGCTTCTCTTTTCTCTATCATAATCTCCATATAACAGACAACTTCATTTTCCTTATGTGTAGCTCTGATCACTCTTTCACTCAGAAAAATCCCAGTTACTCCCTTTTATTTCCAATATGAAACATAAACTCTACTTTTTTGTATTTTAAGTTTTACAATCTGTACTCATTTTTCCTTTCTTAGTACTTTTATACCTTCTCCTTAGACAAGGCTTGTTTTTCTTTTCTTCATAAAGAACACTTCATCTCCTGTTATTATGTCTGTACTTTCTTCCACGCCTGGAAGGAATTCCCTTTGTCATCTAATCCTGTTGGAATCATTGATTTCCTTTCAGACTCATCTCAAACATTAACTTTGGAAATAGACTTTCCCTTTTCTCATCTCCCTCTTATCCCACCTGGATAGTTAGTAAGAATTGATAGAGCTCTATGTCTGAGTTCAAATTTTGTCTCAAACACTGAGTTGATGTGTAACCCTAGGCAAGTCTCTTAATCTCAGTCTGCCTTAGTTTCCTTGACTGTAAAATGAGGATCATAAAAATGCCTGTCTCCTAAAATTGTTAATATTTATAAAATGCTTAGTACAAGTCCTGGCATATAAAAAGCACTTCATAAATCTTTTTTTTTTCATTTTTTCTTTCCTCTCTCCTTTCCTTCCTTCCTTCCTTCCCTCCCTCCTTCCTTCCTTCCTTTTTTCCTTCCTTCCTTCCTGCTTCCTTCCCTCTTTCTTCCTCCCTTCTTTTCTTTGTTCTTCTGAAATTTCCTCCCTTCTATCCATCCTTCCTCTTACTAGTGCTCTCCCTTCTAAGGTTGCTTTGTATTTCTTTTGTATAGATCTACATGTGTATTTCCTTATTAGAATGTAAGTTCTTTGAAAATAAGGTCTGTTTCACTTTTGTCTTTGTAACATCAGTGCCTAGCACAATGTTGGCTTATTGTTTGATCAGTACTATAACAAATAACCTCTCTACACCCACTAACTTCTTATTAAATGCTGTCTCTATCATTAGTATCTAACCTACAAATCCATTTTTGTTCAATCCAATGCCATCAAATCAGTAATGTGAAAATTTAAATCCTTTCTCCTTAACTGGAAATTTCAAGTTATACTCTGTTAACTTTGAGAAAATAATGTGTTTTTTTTTTTTTCCATTCATTTCACCATGGCAGGATTGGAGGCAGTTTTAACATTAACTGCCCTTAAAACTCACTTGCTTCTCAAACTTCTTATCCTACCCCCACCCCATTAAGTTTTCAGTTCATCCCTTGTGACAAACAAATAGCTTCCTATAATTGTTCCTGTTTCTTGGACTATAATGCAAGCTATCTAGTCTCAGAAAAAAATAACTTAATCTTGCTCTACTATGTACTCCATAACATTCCTCCCAGGAACTTTGTCCTTGACTTGGTATTAAAGAATTGAAGTGTATTGAACTTTACTACTAGAGATTCAAAAATAATATTCATGTTTTTCATTTTTATTGCTTTTGAGATGAACTAGTCTCCCATAGAGCCTAAATGAAGAAAATAAAATTAATGGTAAGTACAAAAGCCACCCCCCAAACTTTGTACTATAGGGCCATAAAACTTATATTTCCTTTACTTGTGATTGAAAATTATGAATTTTAATATCTTGGCATAAATTTACATCATAGGAGTGCCCCCCAAAAATAAGAGCTAGACTTGTTAGTGAAATGATAAACATTGCTTTGAATGAAAAAAAAATTAGAAAATAAATATTAGGGGGAAAAAACATATAGAAATATTGAGAATCTATTGTGCAGAAACTTCTAATTGTGAAGTTTAGTCAAATACTTTTTTGTGAACTATTTTGTAAACTATTAAAGTGTAAAGAGATATGAGAAATTATCTGATCTGAGCCTCACCTGAAATGGCAATCTCTTTTACATTCTTTTCTATAAATGATGTTCTAATTTTTATGTTTAAGCTGCCCAAAGACAGGGAACTCACGTTGTCTTGAAGCATTGTCAACAGTTGAAAATGCCAACTGTTAAGTTTTTCTTATGTTAAATCTGTCTTTATCTCTCCATCTTCCACTCATTGATCTCTGGGGTCCAATAAAACAAGTTGAGTTACATTTTCATGACACGGAATTTCCTGTGTTAGATGACAATTATCTAATTTCTTCAACTGATCCTAGGTTTTTTTCAACACCTTTTACTAATATGATAACAATCTGAACATTTTCCAGTTTATCAATCCAAAAAAAAAATTGGCACCCCGAACTAGGCACTATATTCCAAAGAGTCAGTGTGTTATATAAAAGATAGGGTGCTAGTCATGAATACATGGCTTTGTATCCTATTTTGGGCACTTGCTACTTGTATGTCTCTTGGCAAGTTACTTAACTGCCCTAGAGTTCAATTTCTTCATCTATTAAATGAGCAGATTGACATCTTCAGTTCCTTCTAGTTCAATATCTTTGATTCTAGTAAGCTGTGGTCTGACTAAGACAGAGTACAATGAGATTCTGACCATTATCCTTTGAGACACTAGGTTTCTATTAATTTAGTCTGATACAGAATCAAGATTTTTGTTTGATATGGCAATATCAATTGATATGCCATATCACTCCATTTTCTCATGCTCATCTCATATTATAGTAAAACATACAGATTATTTTTTTCATTTGTCTAGCTATGTTTTCTTCTTTCTCTATATAGTTTCTTTTATACCAAGCCAAATATAGGACTTTACATATTCCTATAAAATTCTAATTATGTTTCCCCATTATTCTAGCTCCCTAGTATCCTTTAGCATCTTTATTCTTTTTTTCAGTGAATTAGATTCTTATATCTATTAATTGCAAATTTATAAGCATGCCATCTACATCTGTCTTCGTGGTACTGATAAAAATGGTGCATTTACTTTCAAATCCATGTCAAACATTTTTTTTTTATTTTAGACTTTCAGTGTTAAGATTATTTTCTTTAGTAGGAAAAAACAGGGAAAATAATAGTGGTTGATTCATCTCTTCTCCATCATTTCTTGTGATCAATCTATTCACTCTAGAATTCTGATCATGTTTATGATTTTTCTCTTGCGAATGAATAAGGCTTCTTGACATTATTTTTATAGAAGTGTGTTATTTTTTGGTCTTCTTCCTGAGACACTTTGACTTTGCTTCTAACTTTTGGGCAAATGTTTTTAAAAAATACAACTTGCTTATGTAGCTGTAATATTCCATTTATACAATACTCTTTAATCCCTCAGTGTAGTCATATGAGGTTATGTTTTCAGAATTTTCTTTTTCGGAGCCTCCCAAATCTTTTCATCAAACTTTTTTTTTTTAAAGTGTTTTAGGATTTAGAGCCCTTATTATTCTGAATTTTCTAAAATTCTCTCTCTGAGTATAGGGGGAATCTTGGAATATGATCAATTTACTTTTCTTTATCATAAATTCTGAAATAGCATTATTATTCCATCCCAAGGTCCCCATCATTTCTATATTAATAGGAACATAGTGTTTAGATATGGGGGAAAAGCCCATGGAGATAATTTAATGTTTCTTCTTCATTTTGAAGGTGAAAAAAATTGAAGCCTAGCAAAGTCAAATGATTTGATAAGATTTCACAGATGGAAAACCACATACCATGGATATGTATCCAGTTTCTTTCAATCCAGAATCTCTGGCTTTAACTAGATTCTCCCTAGTGATCAGGATCAGGTTCAGAATAGAATTTCTTTTTCTTAATACTTTGGAAGAATTAAATTCCCTGCAAAGCAAATTCATCTAGGCTTGTCAAATTTGTCTTGTAAGAATTGACACAAATTTTAGCCTCTCAGAATTTTTTGCACCCTTTGCATAATCACATTCCAGGCTTCTGATTCCTTATATTAAATAAATGTTGTTTTTTTTTTTTTCTAACTGTTGTGCATGATCTTTCAAATTCTCATCCCCAGTTCCATGTAATGGTCAATCTATGTCCCTTTTCTCTCATAATATTCTCTCTGGATCACATATTTTATCCACCCTCTCTGTAAAATCTTCTAAATGATTCACAAAAGACACACCCCTAAACCCAAGACCACAATTTGGGAAACATTCCTCTATGTGACTGATTTTTCCCAAAACAAGCACTTTGATCATTTAAAATGATGGCACTAGCTGAGCACTAATGAGCTAAACTCATACATTGTGGTATATACACAATGGAGGATAAAATATTGGCTCTGAAATAGATTCTCTTTTTATGCATCCAATGGGAACATTAGTGAGAGAGTTATTTTTTAAAAATTAATACTATTTTGGCAGCTTCCTTTGATTTGAAAGTGAAAGGTTTTAAATGACTATTGGAAAGCACTCTTAAGAATGTGACTGAGTAAAGAACTGAAATATGAAAATCCTTTGTATATTTTATACTGAATCAGTGTTGAGAAAAGGAGACAGAGACAGAGATAGAGGCAGAAAAAACAGATAGAAAGAGACAGAGACAGACAGACAGAGAATGAATGAGAATCTCTTAGCTATGCAAACATCACAAAAACCTTAACCTCATCTTTGTAATGAATGCTGGTAGCATGCTCTATTAATAATGAGAAAGAAGTAAATGTGATCAGATAATACAATATGATTTTACCTTCAGAAATTTTTCAAATACTATATCACTGGTTGTAGGATTTTAAACTAATAACTTTATCTTTGATCAGTTCCAGTTTTTCTGCCTAAGGTACTCATGCTACTACCAAAAGTAAATGGAATAGTAAGAACAAGAGAAAAAACAATGATAATATAGACCCTCTCCCCCATTCCTCTTCTCTTCTTTGAAATTGATAACTCTCCACTGCATAAATTGTGCATGTGTAGGAGAAATGTGGGTAGTGAGTGATTTTTATTTTATTTTAGGCTTACTGTATCATCAAAAAAAGCTTTTTTAAGATTAAAACTCTGCAGGGTAAGAATACAGAGATTCTTCAAGAGCTTGGAGAATAAAATTCTAAGAAACCTAATATTAAAAGTAGCATATTTTTAGGTCATTTTGAGGGCTTCTTCTGTGTCACTCCTGTTTAATGAAGTGCTTTATGATAATGATCCTGTCTTCTAAAGGAGAAGATTGTATGACAAAGAAGTTGTAGCAGAACTTGAGTTTTTATTTCTAAATGAAGAAGATATAGAGGTGATGGTTTGGGGTATTTATAGAAAGCCAGAGATTGAATTTGGGGAGTAGAAATATTTGAAAATTTCTCCCAGGATACTCATTGGAAAAGATAAGGAAATATGGACTAGACAATAGATACATTATGATTAGATGAATGCATAACTGCTTGAATGGCTGAATCCAAAGAGGAATCTCTATCATATTTTAAGGAAGTATGCAGTGATATACTTAACTATTCAACATTTTTGTCAATGACTTGTATAAAGTCACAGACATAGCAGAGTGGTCATCACTTTTTCAGATGACAAAACTTATTGGATAATAGAATCAGGATTCAAAAATACTTCAACAAGTGAATATAAAAAAATCAATCTAATAAGATACACTTTAATAAAAAGAAATATAGATAGAAATAAATATAAAGTCTCATCTGGAGGCTCAAAAATACCATTTCACAAATATAAAATGACAATAGATTGTCTCAAAAAGACCTGAGTGCATAGTGGTATAACAAGTAAATATGAATCAATATGAAATCACAATTGAAAAAGCTAATATTATTTTAGGGTACATGAAGAGAAGAACAGTAACTGAGTGGATGACAGTTTTAGTCCAATACACCCTGGCCAGACCACATCCATGGTATTGTGGTCAGTTCTAGGAACTATATTTTAGCAAAAACTTTCATAAGCTTGAGAATGCCTATAGGAGTGCAATTGAAATTAAGAAAGAAATCTCATCATTCATACTATATGACATTATGTTGAAAGAAATAGTGACATTTCACCTGAAAATTTGATGAGTTTAAAAAATTGCCACGTACAAGAGATGCATACTTTTCTGGAGTATCTTTGTAGGATTCTTTTTTAAGAATCTTTTTTGACTAGATAGCCATTTCCCAATTCTGAGATTATGTGATTCATTCAGATTTTCTGGAGATCATGTTAGCCCTAGTGCAAATTCCTGGTAAATTTTCTCTCATTTCTAATTCTACATGTTAAGTTGATGATACTTTTATCTAGTTGGACATAACATATATATTCCCTTTTCCTTGCTAATATTATTACTCTTTGAATTCTGACCATTACTAAACTACATAGTATCTAAGACATAGAAGCAGGTGAACTTTTACATAAAATACTTTCAGATTCATTCATATCTCTGTAAATTATATACCATTACCCAACATCATAAATTTCTTGCTTCTTACTGGTACAGTCAATCTATGAAATTATTGAGTACAGTGTGTAGATAGGATACTAGTGCTAGATCTTTCCAAGAAATATAAAATATGTTTCCTCCCCTCAAAGAGCTTTTACTCTAATTGAAAAGGCATATGTGGTAGTGATCCTGCATCTGCTCTAACCTCAGTTTAGTTTTCTAAGATAATAACTTGTTCTCTTCTTTTCTAAATAGATTTGAAATGTGAAAGTGGGAAAAATAATTCTGACTCCTTTAGGAAAGATTGTTATAAGAAGCAGCTCTGAAAATGATGATAGAAGATGAGAGGAGTTATAAAATGTAGCATTCATTTGAATAAATGTGAATTTGAGATTATAAGATTATAGATTT
Organism: Myrmecobius fasciatus; assembly: GCA_023553655.1. Classification (NCBI taxonomy): domain Eukaryota; kingdom Metazoa; phylum Chordata; class Mammalia; order Dasyuromorphia; family Myrmecobiidae; genus Myrmecobius; species Myrmecobius fasciatus. Next base: position 192,282 of record JAJPUD010001003.1, on the reverse strand, counting down.
ATAGCACAAATGAAACTTGGAAGTCATCTAGTATAAATACCTCATTTTAGATGAGAAAATTGAGCCCCAAAGAGGAGAAGTTATTTATCTCAGGTCACACAGCTAATAAGTATCAGAGCCAATATTGAATCTTAAGTCCAACTATAAATCCAGAAATCTTTCCTCTATGCACCTCTAAATACTTTCAAGGCTAATTAACCATTGGTTTAAAAAGAAGAGTAATCGAATATACTGTAGAGTTTTAGAAAACCTTAGGGACAATTTAGCCCAATTTGCCACCCAAGGAGAGAAATGAAGGAGGAGGAAAGGAAATGAGGAGACAGAGACAGCAAGATACAGATCATGTAAAGAGAGCTTACCATGTGCCAAGCAATGTGCTAATGTGTAAAGTACAATGGAAAGAGGACTGGATTTTGAGCAGAGAGCCTTCATTCTAATCCTACTTCTACTTATTATTACTGATGTGACATGAGCAAGTTTTTAAACCTTCCTGGTCCTTAGTTTCCTAGTCAAAAAAAAAAAAAAAAAAAAGAGGAATTTGGTTAGTTAATACCCAATCTGTCTAGCTTGAAATTTGTGATTGTGTAGGTAAGATTAGGTATTCTCTAAAATTCTCTAAAATTTAGATTTACCAAAGTAATGAAATTGGAATTTTAAATCATGAATTTTATCTAAACTTCTCTTCCTCCTCTTTCTCTTCTTTCTCCTTCTCCTTTATTATTATTATTATTTACTCAGAGAAAAGTGAAATTGTTCAGCTTATAATATGAGGGTTCAGCCTTCTTGCAAATAAGATAGAATGTTTTCCCTTAAGTAACAGGGAAACCCTCAGAGTCAGACTTTCACACATCACTCTCAACAGTAAATCAAGTTGTATTCAGTGACTATTAATGGCCACTCTGCCTAGTAGTTTAACCAACTCAAGCCAGTTTCCTGGCATCTTCTCATTACCCAAAAACATAAACTCAGGGAGTCTCTATAAAGGGTTTTCTGATCTAACAGAACCACAAAAGAACTCATAACACCTTGTTTTTATGCTGATGTAGTTTAACGCATAGTGGTACAAAAATGAATTCAGGCAGCAGGTTAAATGAAGGAGGACTCTTAAATACTGAAGAATTCAGTACTAGGTTTGCCGTTGATTCAAAGATGAATTTTCAGTTTATTAAGAAAAAGCCATGTAGAGCACCAGCCCTGAAGTCAGGAGAACCTGAATCTGGTCTCGGATACTTAACACTTCTTAGCTGTGTGATTCTGGGCAAGTCACTTAACTCCAATTTCCTCAGCAACAACAACAAAACAACAACAACAACAAGTCATGTCTTTGATATTCTTGTTCTTTTGAAAAAGGACCAAGTTAGATTACCAGTGTTGGACATGTATCTAATATTCGTTCTTTTAGGATCAGACTAAATATTTCCATTGGGGTTTGCAGCTTCTCAGAATATACTTTAGTTTTGTCACCCATATAGCTCTTTTGCCACTTTTAGACTACATATTGATCAGTTTCTTTTGCTAACAAGTCTTTGTTACTTGTGATATTGCAAAAATACTGGAGTCCTGGGAACTTTCATGGGTTTCTCCTGACCCCAACTACTTCCTTATCTCTGCCCAAAGCTTAGAAACTTGCTGGGCAATCTTAAATTCAGATTCATATACATATTTATTTATTTTTTATTAAAGCTTTTTATTTTCTAAACATATGTATGGATAATTTTTCAACATTGATCCTTGCAAAACTTTGTGTTCCCAATTCTCCCCTCTTCCCCCTACCTTCTCCCCCAGATGGCAAGTAATCCAATATATGTTAAACATGGTAAAAATATACATTAAATCTAATATATGCATATTTATACAATTATCTTGTTGCACAAGAAAAATCAGATCAAAAAGGGAAAAAGAAAGAAAATAAAATGCAAGCAAGCAACAAAAAAAGTGAAAAATGCTATCTTGTGACCCATACTCAGTTCCCACAGCTCTCTCTCTAGGTGTAGATGGCTCTCTTCATCACAAGATCATTGGAATTGGCCTGAGTCATCTCTTTGTTGAAAAGAATCACTTCTGTCTGAATTTATCATCATATAATCTTGTTGTTGCTGTGTACAATGATCTGGCTCTGCTCATTTCATTTAGCATCAGTTCATCTAAGTCCTTCCAGCCCTCTCTGAACTTATCCTGCTGATAGTTTCTTATAGAACAATAATACTTCCCTTCTAAGTTTGTCTGCATTAGTTTTGTTTCTACAAAAACTTTTAAACTTAATATAATCAAAATTATCAATTTTGTATTCAATAGTGAACTCCAGTTCTCCTTTGGTCACAAGCTCCTTCCTTCTCCACAGATCTGAAAAGTTAACTAACCTATATTCTTCTTTTTTTTTTTTTCTATGTACTTCTAATTTGTTTACAATATCACTCATTATGTCTAAATCATGAACCAATTTCAACTTTATCATGATATACAATGTTAGGTGTGGGTCAATGGCTGGTTTCTGCCATACTAGTTTCCAATTTTCCCAGCAACTTTTGTCAAATAGTGAGTTCTTATCCCCAAAACTGGGGTCTTTGGGTTTGTCAAACACTCATTAAATATTTTTTAATTATTTTGTTTTGCTTTGTATTTTGTATTTTGTAAAGTTCTATGTTAGGAAATGCTTGAAATGAAATGGTATTGATTTCTGAATTTCCAACCAGGAAAAAAATTGGATGGGTGATTAGTAAATTCATTACTAATAAAATGGCAATGATTAATAATCATGTGTTTTCTAGCATTTATGGTTTTGAAAGTCAGTGTCTTGATAGTGGCACTCAGGAAAAATTGCTATTATAAGCCATGAAGGTATCTAAAGAAATTTTTGTTCTGATTACAAGGAAGTTGAACTAACCTTGACTTCAAACAGAAGAAATTTCTGCATTTTGGCATCTGACAACTCTATTCATATCACAATTTTGAAATATTTGGTTCTGGCCACTGGGTATTTAAGGCTCTTTTCTTCCCTAACTAGGGCAACAGAGAAGCCTAATTTGATTCTTGAGCCAAAAGTTTTTGGGCACTGATCCTCTAAAACTTGGACTCAGGGATTTGGCAGCACACACAGAGGAGAACAGATCAAGTTGTCGCACATAACTAACTGACTCAACAAAGCATACTCAGGAAGAAAGATCATGGCTACACACCGGATAGTCATTCTCCAGAGAAAACTGACAACACCCTGAATTCAATTGCTGTTAAATAAACACACAAGTTAAGCTTTTCCAGCATCTTCCAGCACAAAGCTCTCCTGACACTTGATTGGATAGAGGGCTATTAGCAGGGCCACTGAGGCAGCCATTATTCTTGTTCATTTATGTCTGTCTGCTGTCTGCTAACAAACAATCATATGCTTTGGATCATTAAAGTCACAACTTTTCTATGCTAATTTATTTTTCTTTATGGGTTTATTACAGTAGACTGGAGGTAGATATGCTCTCTTTTATGCTCTTACATTTCATTTTTACCTTGTCAGGATGATTTCTCATGTGTGAATGGAGAGGATAACATTGGTTCTTTTTGGATGTAGAACTTGGGATTCCTTTGGGCTTGTTCATTTTTCTTAATTTTTTAATTTTTTTCAGTGAAAAAAAAATCCATTCCATAAAAAACTGACTTTCTCCTATCTCCCTATTTTGCTTTATTGTCTTTTTGTTTTGAGCTAGACCCGGTATTTCACTGGCATAGGAAATGCTCAGTGAGGAAACCCCATACCAACATAAAACAGCAATTCTTTATCAACTTAGGATATTAAAGAAGGGCTCCTTAGCATTTTTGTGTCATGGAACCCTTTGTCAGTCTGTTGAATCCTATGGACCCCTTCTCAGAATAATGTTTTACATGTGTAAAAGTAAAATATGCAGTGATGCAAAGGAAACTAACTATATGGAAATAAGTTCTAAAAAATTTTTTTCTGAAAACTTCCTGGACCCCATGTTAAGAATTGCTATCTTGTAAGAAGCCTTAAGTGCTGTGAAATAAAAACTAGATAGAGGCACCTAGTGCAGGGAAAAAAAGAGAGCCAGGATTTTAGGACTGAAATAGGATATCAGAAATGATGGGACAGAGTTTATGTTGGTGATTGCCCTTTTCTCCCAATTACAGACTCCAAGGCATTAATCCTTAATCTTCTTTCTGATTCATTCAACAGACTGTAATCTCTTGATGAGGCCATATTTTTTCCAATTAGTTTAATATCCCTGGAGGGAGGGAGAAGAGGGAAGCTTTTTGTGATGACCTGTGGGTTTTTAAGACGTATCATTGTTTACCTTTAGAAGACTGTGTGCTTTGTACAATGATCTGGCTCTTCTCATTTCATTTAGCATCAGTTCATGTAAGTCCTTCCAGCCCTCTCTGAAATCATTCTGCTGATTTTTTCTTATAGAACAATCTGAAGGCAGGTTAATTGTTTATTTACCCAAGACTCAATACAGTCCCTGACACTTAGCTAAGTTTTTAAAAATGCTTATAATATTGAATTGATATATATCAAAAAAGCCCATTATACTTTTGAGATGTACTGGGGCTATTTCTTTTAATGAAAATATTTATGGGACTCATAGGAATAGGGATGGTATCTATGATTTCACTGATACAGAAAACTAGATGAAGAAACTCCTTTTACCCATGCAAGTTGGCACCTTCTTTGCAAGTTAGTTTTAGAGCATTATAGTTCTAGTGTTGACAACTTCTGGTGTTGCCAATAGCAAAGAGAGATGAAGTGGCTTCCCCAGCATCACACAGCCAGGATGTGTCAGAGATAGGACTTGAAGTTGGGTCTTCTTGGCTCCAAGGCCAGCTTTTTATACCCTGTACCACCACTGCCTATGTGGGAGCTAATGCCTATGGTAAGTATTTTCTGACAGATTCCAGGTGGTTGGGATTCTCCTGAGCACAACCTATTCCAGTGTTAGAAATCATTTGAATAACAATAGCTTCTTCCCCCTTCCATCTCTGTTGTGTGTGGAGGATTGTGTATCTTGTGTATAGCTACAAAGATTTCCAAACATCTTCAAGGGTGCACAGATGTCCATATTTGTAATACTAGAATGGAAATAGGGTCAATAAGCACAAGGATCTCCTTCCTCAGTGCAAACAGAATGAGGTTGAACAGGGAGGGGAAAAATTGTCACTTGTAGTATTATACAGGCTGCCCATCTAAACCCCTCATTGCCTGGCACCTACACACTAAGGGCAAGGATCCAGCCAACTTGTGAGTGGGCACCATGCCATTTGAACAGATGGGCATGGAAGTAGGCAGCCAGTAGACCATGTATGTGCATCAACTGTGGGTGTTGAGGGCAAGATTCCCAGAGGAGAATGTCCTAACAGCTGTCTGGCCTGAGCCAACATGCCGACGACCAAGGAAAAGTGCCATCCTTCAGCCCTGCTGAGTTGGACCAACCTTCAAAACTCAAATTACTCCTTAAGCAGCATAAGGTGGGTTTTAGTCTGTGCAAACCTGGAAGAATAAATTTTGCAAAGCAGCGAGGTATAGTTACTGGGTATCTACTAAAGATGCGAAGAGTATTCAACGTGCTTATTTTAAGTGACTCCCTGGGAGGAGAAGGCTGCTAACCCCTGGCAGGGATATCATTGTTCCTAGTTGTTGTGCCTGCCTCCAGCAAGGTAGTGCCTTTCAGAAGTGACATTTCAGCGCTGTGGCATAGAATTTCCAGGGAGCAAATGCCTTTTTGCAATGACACTAAGATATAATGAAGTATCTGTGTGGGTAGATGCAGGTAAACTCCTGAAATCCGGCTGTTAGTGGTTGGATCTTTATTGCTCCTTTTGCAAATACAAATGTTTCAATTTCCCTAGCATCTTTAGTATTTGAACAGGTTCATTTTGTTATTCACATCAGGGAAAAAAAAAAAGAGTTCGTTTTTTTTTTTTCTTTGATATTTCTTATTGAGTTTCCTATGAAAGAGAAAAGAAGCTTATTTCTAGGACTAGAAATAGAATATTATTATAGCAAAAAAAATTGTATCCTATCAGATGACTGATATTAGATGCAGGAAGTATCTATACTTAGCATCCTCAAGCATAGTCAAGTGCTAACTTGACAATGGCTTGTTTCATTTGATCAATTAAGTCAGCCGATGTGCATAACGCAGACACCAAAGTAATGATCCAGATTCAGTCAGTATTGATGAAATCACCTTCTCAGTATCCTATTTTAATTTGTTTGTATTGATAAAAAGAATGCTTCTATTTAGTAAGGGAATTCAGGAATAAGTAAACAATTTTAATCCACAAAATATAAGAATGATATTAATAAATATTGTGGATGACACCAACAGTGGATAGTGTGAACTTCAAAAGACCTTAGAGTACTAACACTGTCAATCATTAGTGGACAGTGTTTGGGAGTTAAGAATAAGGAAGATGTGGAAATAAACCTTGTCTTTCCAGCTTTCTGACCATAAGCAACTGACTTAAATTTTCTTAGTCTCAGTTTCTTTAGCTGTAAGAAGGGAGATGGTAATACTTGTAGTTTTCATCTTATAGCATTGTTGTGAGGATCAAATGAAATAATATATGCAAAAACATTTCTTCTGGTGTCTACTGTGGGGCTGGCATGGGGTGTGTCATTATATGCAATGTGTATGTGTGTATGTGTGTGTGTGTTTGTATTAACCATTAATACTTCCTTCCATTAATTTAGAAATAACTGACAAAATGTGTGTGACCTTATGCATAGAACAACAACAAAAAAAAAAAGTCAACTAGAAGAAAAAAGTATGATTCATGAAATTTTGGTTAATTAATCCCTTTTTTTTTTTCAGAATCACTCATTCCTAGCCATAGACTCTCTGAAACTTTCACCATTCAGTGTACCTTCCCTTAAAACAAAGAAAAACAATTAAACAAAGCCAATAGACTCAGAGCATATATGACAGCCTGTGTGACACTCTCCTTACTTTAACCTCCATTTCCTCAAGAAAAGGCAGGAAGTCATATGCCTGCAATTTTGAGGGAAAATACAAACAGGAATAAATGCACAGTGTTTGGCTCCATGAATCCCAATATTTTATTAATTAACTTTCCTCCCTTCATCTATACCTTCTCTTTCTGTTCTTTTGCAATGGAGTAAGTACTGGATTTGAATCAGAATATCTGGGAATGAAGCTCAATTTTGCTTTTTATAAAACTTTTTCTGACCTTGAATAAGTCAGTGAACCTGTCTGGGTCTCAGTTTCCTTATCTGTAAAATAACAGAGTTGGCTGCCCCAAATGACCTTTAAGATTTTTTTTTTACTCTATATCTGTGATCTATAATGGCCCTTCTAGTACTAAATCCCACATTATGATCCTTTGTATATAACTGTAATTAAATGAACAATCAGTTACTCTATGAAAGCAACAAGAGTAACAGCAAATACAATTCAAATTCCAAGAATTTGCTTATGGCATCTCCAAGTTTGAGCAGATTCTTGAAGAGGAAGATTTTAAATTAGAAGCATCTGGAGAATGAAGTGAAGAAACTGAAAGAAAGCTTAAGTGGTCAGTAAATGTGCATGCAAATCTATGCCCTACATATAATTAATTTTATTAAAATTGGAGAGTTGTGAACTAGGCTTGGGTTATTTTAGGAGAAACACATGTGTATCAAAAAGTAGGACACTGGAAGGATTCTTTGAGGCTAGAGTCACTCCAGAAATGAAGGGGTCCCCTTTGGCAAGCTGGGGTATGGGGGAGGTTGTGACGGGGAGCAATGTTTCTGAGGCTGAATTTAACTAAACTAGACTTAGCTAGAGATCTGTGAGGACTCACTGAACAGCTTTTGAATGCTTCAGGTGACATTATTGCTGACTGAAGAATGCTTATCAAATCAAAAAACTGCTGATAAGCCAACTTCAGCATGACCTCAAGATGGTCCCTCAATCTTTACTTTTTGCAGGGAGAAACAGATTTTAGAGGATATTACATTTCTGACTGCCAAAACACAATCAAAGCGACTTGAAGGAAAAGCATAGTAGAAAGCCATTTGTTACAAGTGATCAGAAATAGTAACTAAAGAATATGGGAGACAGAGAAAATTTTAAATATCAATCATATTGTGGCTGAACATTACACTTTACTCAAAAGGAATTTCATATTGTTCTAATTTGTACAATTCATTTTCATGATCACTGTTATTAGCTGCATTTGTGCAATGGAATAGAGATTTCTAAATCATTTTCTTGGTGGTCTAAACAGGATTTTATTGGTAGAGGGAATTCCCACAAAGGAAATTCCCTCAACCAATACAGATGGAAGACTGTTCTACAGCATATGTTCTTAGAGAATTGCCTGAGGGCCATGAGAGGTTAAGTGACTTACTAAAATTCATAATACTAGTAGATACAATGGGTGGGAAATGAATCCAAGTCTTTCTTACTCCATGCACTGTATATGAGCCTCTCCCTAAAGCCATATAATAAAATTTACATTTCTCTGAATGGAAAGACAATTAGAAAATTGGCATCTAAGCAAAATCAAATGCTTTAAATTAGACTTTCCAGTGCTCTTGTTAACAAGTACCTACCACAGATTTGTCATAAACAAGTTTGAAACAAACTTAGGTTGCTCTGTTTGACATTTGGGAGAAAAAAAAAAAGTGCTTGTGGTACAATGGCATTTTTGCCAAACCTTTGCATTTTAAGCATACCTCAATTCAAAACTGGTCTTTAATTGTTGATTGGCGCTTTTCTAAAAGCAAAACAAAACAATACCCACTTCTTAAAAAATCAAGCTAATGAATAAAAATTTGAACACAAGAGACAAGATACCTCAGGAAAGTATTCTATTAGAGTAACAGTGACAAGGAAAGCTAAATTTTATCACAAACTTTGTTTTTTTAACCCATAAGTTAGGATTTTGCTGGTACAAGCTACAGACCCCATGACACTATGGGAAGATACTGAGAAGAACCAGCAATGTTTTTTAGATAATTTTTATCTTTTCTTTTTTGTCTCAGTCTTAAGTCTTAAGTAATAAACTTTCATCAAAAAATGGTGATGTGTTTTGAAAAGATTTGTGCTGTTGAACATTTACATAAATGTATAACTTTCTATCATATTTAGAGTCATTTCTCCTACACAAGGAAAAATAATAAGCACAAATCCTGTTAATGTTATAGTAGGCAATATTTCAAGTACCCATCCCACTGATTGGTTTCATTTTAAGTGGGTCAAATATAAAAAGAGTGGGGAAAATATAGAGACACTTTGGAACAGTGGTTTAAAATTCAGTTTTTTGAAGGGAAAAAGATATTTGAGAAATTTGTTATACATTTCCTAATGAAATAATAATGAATCTAAAGAGAAAATATATAGTCCAAGTACTTCATTTCCATCATTGAAAAAAATAATATTTGAATTTCTGAGTGAGGTAGGAGAAAATAATTTGATTCAATTAAAAATATTTCACAGATATATGTCGCATCGATGGGAGATTTCATGAGAAACCCCAATTAGAAGGCAACTCTCTAGAAGTTCTTTCAATAGCATCAGCAAATCATTCCAGTTTGCTCTACGTGCTAATAAAATAGGAATGTGACACCACTGAAAACAAGATTGCAAAATACAGACAATGTGGTCTGACATTTTTTTTCTCCCCAAAGGAAGGACTGCCACTAACGAAAGTATTTCTTATGAAGGCTCAATTGCTTAAGATGCAGAATATTGAGAGAGAAAAACACTTTAGGACACAGCCATGTCACCAGCTGTTACTCATCCCTAATGAAACTGTTAAGTGATATTCTTCATAAATAGGTCAGAGAGATTCTGAGTTGTAAAGAAGATTCTTTTATACTTTTTCCCTTGCATTTGAATCAAACACTGGTGCTTAAATGAGGGTACTAATTTTAGTGAGGAGCAAATAAATAGTAGTCAGGTAGAGATTTCAGAGTTTTAAAGTATTAAAATTAACAAAGAAATGTGAAATCTCTGTGTACTGAAAATGTGTTTTCTGCATACATACATGATCAGCTATTTTTAGAGGCTGGGCCTATGTACTAATTAAGAACATTTGGAACTCTAGCAGATGTAGACATTACAGATAAACTAAATTTATGCAGGCTTCTTTAGAATTTTTTTTTCTGTTAGAGACTACAATATGATTAATGTTTTTGGTCAAATTATATTTAAACTCTAATGCTAATAATCATTTCCCACTGAAGTTAATGATAAAAATAAAGTACATATAAATCCTTGTATATAGTATTTAGATTATGGGATTGAGAAAATGATGTCCATTGTCCTCATAATTCAAAAATGGAATAAAGAAGCAATTTGTTGAGTAAAACATAGGTCATTATTGAAATTATAATATTCTGAATATTATAAGCTCACATTGTGATAATACCATCAATGCTAAAAAAGATAATCCATAATTTCCTATACTATGTTCATATCCTCCTGTAAATATACCATAGACGGAACAATGCTTAAAATTTTCTGACTTTGTATAGATTCCCCACTGAAATTCATGAGACAAAATATAATTGGATAAAAACTGAGATTCGAGTTAAACATAGAGCCTTTTAAAAATGAGTTCTTATTCAAAAGTGCTACATTTTTGCCTCCTTCCCTCATTGTAATGACAATTCAAAACTTACAGAAAAGAATTCCAAAATAATGTGTATGAATCCATCTTGGTCAATGTAGGCTGTGGTATTGGTTATATAATGGCTGAGTACTATAGGTAGGATAGTTGGAATTGTAAATTACCTAATGAGGGCTTAACCCCAAGTTTTTTTTCAAGATGTTGGCTTTAAATAAATGCAAATGACAAATGAAATCACATAATCCTCCTAGCCATCTATGTGAGATAATTAAATGATAGCTACATATATGTGTATATATATACACATATATATATAATGCATGTGTATATATATATATGTCCAAGTTAGTTAAAACAATTAGAATTTTCAGATTACATAACTGACTTTTAGTGACTTTGCCATGATTTAAGATAATGTATTTTTATAGATATAGCATTCTACTGTGGATGCCATTAGTGTGGGAGTTATGAAATAAAAAGTCAGTTCTCCTTCAAAGATTGTTTAGGCATGATAAATAGGCTCCATTATTAATAGAGGAATGATGCTATTTACTGTCTATCCAAAATAAATAATGGAAAAATTCATAAAACATTTGTAAAAGTGTTCTACTTTGTTGCAAAAGCATGGTTTAGATAATGCTTTATTTTTGACCTGACTTTTCTCTAAATGAGTGATGTCCAAAATACTAACTCTATACATCCAGGGGGAATTGTCTCTTATAGGCCTCCTATCAAGAAAGAGAATACTTGTGGGATGTAATCCTCCATTCATAGAAATCAGGCTCCTTCTATATTTTAGTAGTTGAATATCATGATTTGCAATGTTGAAATACCAAGTCATCATTAAGTGTCATTTATCTGTTGAAGAATTTCTCTGTGTGTATTTAAACCACAAAGATGGAATCTGTCTTTAGGCTTTCCAATCTGGCCAGACATTCCAGATCTTGTGATCTATTGGCAGAGTTTTCAAGAAGCCAAAGTAAGGTATTGGAGTGGCACTTGATGGGGATATTGGAATTTATTACCCTATTTTTATTTCTCAGATTAACCTGGTCTTAATTCGTTGGAATCCTATTCTCCTCTTCCTGGGATCTACATATGGGTTATTGTAATGACACCCCACCTGATTGAAGGAGATCATTTACTAGCAAGAATAGAATTGTTTCCAATATTTTATTCACGTGGATACTATTTATCAATGATTTTATGATACCAAAAAACTGAATGAATCCCTTAAAAAGTGACAACTGCAGGGCCCACTGCACATATAAACGATAATGCTCTCCTGTACAAACACTTCCACTGGTTGTAATTTAGAAATTTCTTAACCTATTTTAAATAAGTTGTTTTGAGATCAAGAATAATTATTCTTATTCTAAGTATAGAAGCTCAGCAAAAACCAAAGATTTGTCTCCTCCTTATCTCATAGAACTTACCTTTGGTTCCTTGGAGAAAAGTATTGTGAGATTCAGTCCTCTGTAGGGCTATTTTCATTATATTCTCATCCATTCCCATGATTCAATTATTATCTTTATTTAGATGACCCCTAAATCTGCCTATCTACCTCTCTACTGAACTCAGATATTCCAATTTTAATTAACTTTCAGACATGGACATCTCCACCGATATGTCCCACTGACATTTAGAACTTAACATTTTTATAATGAAGCTCATCTTCCTTAAATTCTGCTCTCTAAACTCCCTGTTTCTATTGAAGTCACTCTAAGGAGGTAAGGTCAGGAAGAGGTGGACTTGAATCCGGTCTCAGACACTGTATCTAGCTTCATAAGCCTAGACCAATCATACTGCCTCTCTCAGTATTTAATAACACGACTGGTAAAATAGAGTACAAACAACTGACTATAAATTTGATATTCATTTTAAATTAGTTAAGACTTTGTGGCAGAATGACACCCAAAATGGAAGAAAGAGAATTATAGTGCTTGTCCACACACTGTCATGGGTCATTTTATGCATTTGCATTTGTTTATGGGCTCCTGTTAGTACTTTTCATCATTTAAATTTTCTGTGTGGTAAAATAAAAGTGACCCCATATCCACTTTCAAAAAGAATAAAGTCATGACTCTTAGAAAGGTTCAAATTCTCCTTTTTCTCTGTTGAATTATGGACTTGTTTCTTCAGTTATAACATGAAGGGGATTTTTAAGCTTCCTCAGCTTCTATACCCTGTTCTCAATTTACCTCAACTATGCAAGTAAGCATTTCTTCTCACTGTGTATTATGTTAACTGATCCCTTTCATCTTTAAAAAAATGATACTCTAAAATGCATCTTTAACCCAGAAGGCTATGGAGATGAGATGGCCAGACTCAGAAATGGAGTCATGGATTGGTTTTGTTTTTTTGTTTTTTTGTTTTTGTTTTTTCCCAAATGAATGGCTGAACAAAGAGAGGGTGCAGAAAGAATAGGATAGGTCTTTGTTACTGAGCTTAGATTGAAATGATTCGAGACCGTAAAGAAGACCAGGACAAAAAGCCAGAATTCTCATATACTATCAGTGGGAAAAGAAGAAACTGACTGGAGAAGACTCCTGCACTGATCAGAAATAGGGGGAGATAGAGGCAGGCGTTCGTGCTATCCTCAATCCAATTTAAGCAAGCAAAAGGTGTCATTGGTTAATTGTAATATTTCTAGGAATACTGGGGAAAATGGGAAAACAGCTATAAAGTTCTAGTAATCAATATTACCCAGGAAAATGACAAAATGGCTTGATTTTGTCCCTATCTACCCCCAACGTATCCGATAACAAATTTAGTTTGTATAACTCATTAAAAGCTCCTATATTATTTACATTCCCTTTCCATTATACCTTCCGGAATACTAATCACAAACTCATTTTTACACTAGAATTCTCCCTTTCATGTTCTAACTCAGTTCAAATTCCATCTTCTGCAAGATGTTTCCCCTCTCCAATATTTCCTTCCCTCTTGATTTCCTCTCACTTATGTTGTATTTTTCATATGTAAATATATGTACATACACATGTATTTTTCATATATATCACAAATACATGTGTGTATACATATATATGCACATGCATGTGTATATATATATACGTATACAAACATGTTTAACTGTTGTCTCCTCCATTAGAATCCTATCTCCTTGAGGACAGAAAATGTCTTTTGCCTTTTTATGTGTCTCTAGGGCTTGGATAATGCCTGGAACATAGCAAACATTTGATAAATGGTTGTCAAATGGCTAACTGACTGAAAATACCATATATCTTGCTTTTAAATAAATTTAATAATTTTTGTTTTTAACATCCTCTATATTTCACCCTTTCCTTTCCCCCTGCCTCCTCCCAGAAAAAAATTTACTTATAACAAAGCAGTTTTAAAAAGAAATAAAATAATTAGGAAATCTGATGAATACAGTGAGGAAAAAAAAAAACCACTATGCAATATTCTATATCTATCTCTCCCCCTCTTCTGGAAAGGGAAAGGGAAAGGCAAAGTACCACATATCTTTTTGTATCCTTCCTAGGACTGATTGCCCTTTTTTTCACTTCCAATGGCCCACAGAGCCATGATGATGTGTTGCTATATACCATATTTCTCTCTAATACTTTCAGACCCATCACTTTCTACTGCCATAAAAAAGCAACAATTCTCTGCCTCTGCAAACAAACAAAAAGGACATTTTATTATCGGCGTGGTAGCTGACTTTGATGCCATGTTTGTCCTAACTGAAGTTGTTTGACAACTTCATGTTCAAACATGCATAGGAATAAGTTCACAGCTTTGTTTCACTCCGTTGGTGACTGGGAAGTCTCAAGAGCATTGTCCATTGTCCAGCACCTGGGCAAATGTGCTCTCATGAAACCTCATCTAACTGATGAACTTCTCTGAGCAACCAAATTTTGACATAATTTTCCATATGCTCTTATGACTGACAGTATCAAAGGCCATGGTCAGATCTACAAATATTACATACAGACCTCTGTTCTGCTCCTAGTATTTCTCCTAAAGTTGTCAGTACCAAACATCATCTCTACTGTTTCTCAGTCTCTTATGAAGCTAACTGAAGCTCGTAGGCAGATGATCTTTTTCCATGTGTAGGATTGCCTATTAAGGAGGACTTTGGCAATAACCTTGCCATCAATGACCAAAAAAGAGACTCACCCTATGATTTTCACAGGACAATTCATTCCCTTTACTTTTATAGAGTTTGAAAATGGAGGCATCCTTAAAGTCCTAGAGCATAACCTCCTTTTGCCATATAATCTGGAAAATTTCAGTCAGCTTTTATGTGTCCCCCACCTGGTAAATCTCAGCTGGAATAGAATCAGCCCTAGGTGCTTTGCCACAAGAAAGTAGCTTAATGGCATGCAAAGCTTCTTCTTCAGCTGAAACTTTAGGGAGTGATTGATTTCAATCTGAGATAAGTAGTCAATAGCTTCAGCACTGATAACAGCCTTTTGAGATTATTTTGGGAGCATTCAGTCCATCTCTCTAGGATCATTTCCTTATCACTAATCAAAGTGGCTCCACAAGCACTGAGGAGTTGAGATACAGCATAGGCATTTGGCTTATAAATAGCATTTAGTGAATCATAAAAGGACTTTGGATTGTTACTATCAGCATAAAACTGAATTCATTTGCCTTCTTATAGTCAGAAACTTTGTACCTTTCTAAGTTTTTATTTTATTTTACTTCTGATGGATTTGAATGCTATCATCTTAAAGACAGATCAACTATCTGCTGTGAAGTTCTCAATATTCATTTAGCAGCTTCTGAATTTTCCCATCATTTTTGTCAGTCTTGATGCTTGTGAGTGTTCTGACCCAGATGAGCTTATAATGGTATACACAAAATCTCTGAAAGCTGTCTACTCCTTTTCTGCTCCACTGTTTCCAACTATGTGTTGGCTCAACTTACCCTCCAAGTTAGCAGTAAATTTCCCCCCACAGAGAAGTACTGTAAAATCTGTGGACATTAATTCTTGTAATCTTTTTGCCTTGGGGCCACCACTTTTGTTGAATATGAATATTAAGTTTGGAGAGGATAAGTCTATAATCAGTTCAGCACTCTGCACCTCCAACATCCTGTCTTGGTCACTCCAACATCCTGTCTCTTTTTCTTACAATATTACAATTGTTATAGACTTATAATAGTCTATTAAATGCCAGTGTTTGCTGCAAGAGTGCATCCATTTGGGTAAACAGAATACAGAGTTGATGATGAGAAGATCACAAGATGGACAAGTCTTCAGTAGTAAGTGATCACTGCTCTTGCTGTTTCCAACTCCATTCTTCTCAAGGACTCCTTGCCATGTCTGGTAGTCTGAGTCTACTCTAGCATTAAAGTCATCCAGACATGGCACATTGACAATAAAGGTCTCCAGGCTTTCATAAAACTTCTCTTTAACCTCACCAAGGCTCATCTTGATGAGAGCATAGACACTGATTGTAGCATGGTGATTTCCTACGAGTTGCAATAACATTGTCATGGGTCTGACTTCTTTTGGAAGGAATACAGGCTTTTTTTTACTAGATTACTTTTTATTGCAAAACCTGTACCAGCTTCACAGCTCTCCTCTTCCCTGTGGCCACTCCAGAAAAATGTGAATTCAGCTCTGGCTTTGGCAAACTAGCCTTCATTTGTTTTACTCAGGCAGAAAGCCAAAACTGAAGTGGAGGGAGTGTTGGTGCAAGATTTTTTTGTTTGCAGGTGATTGTACATTCAATAGAGCCTCTCATACTGGGATGTAACAAACTATGGATTGGTTCTCTGCTGCTTGTGCTAATTTTGTCCTAACAATTAACACCAAGAAAGGACAGGTACCATCACACCATCCAAATGTGGAATCATTGCTTACAGAAGTGGAGAAGTTGTTAATGCTGTGTTATGCACAATTACTTTGGCAATAGACTTTCCAGGGATGTACACATTGATAACTAGGTTGATGCATGCATTGCCAGAGCTACCTCAGTTTTTGGGAGTTCTGAAGGAAAGTATGGGAGAGGAAAGGTATTAGACTGCAGCCTACAGAGGCATTGCACTGACCTGGGAAACCTAAACATATATACCAGCACCTTGCCAAGAAACTTAATTTCTTCCATTTGAATTAATCTTGGGAAGAGTCCAAAGATCATATGGCAGGATGAGACAGGAGACACTGAAGTCCTTTCTCAAACTAAACTGCCCAGCATTCCAACACTACTGCAGAGAGCACAACTCCTTTGCACTAGTCATATTGTTCAAATGCCAAATGTGCACCTGCCCAAAAGACTATTTTATAGAGAGTTCAGACAGGGCAAGTGCTCACCAAGTGGTCAGAAAATCAATACAAGGATACTCTCAAGAACTTTAGAATTGATTATATGACATCAGAGACATAGGACTGTCCAGCATGGTGTTTCAGAGAAGGTACCATACTCTGTGAGCAAAGCACAATTGAATTAGTTTAGTAGAAATGTGAGAGGCACAAAGCTCAAGAATCTAGCCCAAATGTTCATAGGGATTATTTCTACTTGCCTGTGGCAGAGCATGTCAAGCTAATATTAGTCTGATCCACCACAATAGGACATATAACTCTTGCATAATCACATCTTTCTTTGGACAACAACCAACCAATCAACCTCTATCTTTTTTGTTGTTATCAGTGGCCATGTAGGTCACTCTCCCTTCTCCCTAATAACTGTGAAGTGGTTCACAGTTGCATCTTCTGCTACAATCCCTTGGTCTTTGAACATGCTGCTCCTTATATTCCTTGGCTTTTATAACCTTTATTTATAATCCACCTCAATCATGCATGCAATCAGCCTCTTCCACTGGCTATTTCATCAAGAGTCTTTCATTTCCCTCTGCCTCATATACACACCCTTTATTCAATCAGTTGCAAAACCTGACAATTCTACCTTTTCAATATACTGGACATCCACTTCCCATACTCCCCTACAGCTAGTTATCTCTAGCCTAGACTATTGTAATAGCGTCTTCACTGGGTCTCTCATTTCCTCTCTTCTCTCTCTAATCCATCCTCTACATAATTGCCACAGAAGTCTTCTCAGAAGGGGTCTCAGCAGACCATTACTCTTTTAAAAACCTCAAGTGGTTCCAATTCCTTGCATGATAAAATGAAAACTTGGTCTGAAATTGAAAGCTTGAAAAAATCTGCCTCTGCCCTAAAGCCTTGCACTTGAGGTCAGGAACACCTGAGTTCAAAAATGTCTCAGCCACTTGCTAGATTTGTGTCTTTGGGACAGCCATTTAGTCTCCCCTACCCTCACTTTCTTTACCTCAGTATTACTTGAGACATTCAGACTTGATGTCCTTGGGAGTCTCTTCCAATCCTAAATCTATTTATCTTTTATTCTACCATTGTTTATCTCCTATTCCCCATCAAATAGTCTGTTTCTTTCTTTCTTTCTTTTTTTTTTTTTTGCTGAGGCAATTGAGGTTAAGTGACTTGCCCAGGGTCACACAGCTAGGAAATGTTAAGTGTCTGAGACTAGATTTGAACTCAGGTCCTCCTGACTAAAGGGCTGGTGCTCTATCCACTGCACCACCTAGCTGCCCCACAGTCTGTGTTTCTAACCAAGTTGGAATTAAACTTAACATTTTGCTTACTACGTATAAGCATCTGTATAAACTGAAACATTTAACTAGAATGCTTCCCTTCTAATTTCTGTTTAACACAGTATTTATCTTCATTCAGGGCTCAGATAAGCATGGTCTCTTTCTTGAAACCTCTGAGCTGACCAGTCTGAGCTTCTTCTTTTATAAATTACCTTGAATCATACTTATGTACACATACCTCAGTAAAATATCAGCTACCTGAGTGAGGGAACTTCTTAATTTTTCCTCTTCACAGTCTAACCAGAGGTATTTATATAATTTATTTATATAATATCTACAAAAGGTCAGGCATTATGCTGAGAGTTTTACAAATATTATCTCACTTCATCCTCAAAACAACCCTGATATTATCCCCATTTTACAGTTGTGGCAAACAGTCTTGCCTGGGGTCACACAGCTAGCAAGGAGTTTGGATATAAACTTAGGTCAACCTGACATCAACCCTAGAGCTCTATCCATCATGTCACCTAACTGTCTCCTACATAGCATAGTGCCTTGTATGTAGCAGATGCTTACTTAGTCTTTCTTTAAGCAAATTGAACAGAACTGAATTGACATCTGATATCAATATTTCTGCAGATCTCTCGGCACAGAAGAAATCATTCCCAGCACATCTTAAAGGATGTCATTACCCCTCTGGAACAATTGGTAAGCATTTATATTACATTAATAGTTGAATTCTGATATAATTATAGCAAAGTACTATTTTAAATAAATTAATAAGGAATTTAATATGCTGTATTATAGTCACAGAAACAATAAATTTTTCTTATATGGTCTTAATCTGGTTTTTCATTCATAAATAATATCCCCATGACCTGTATGTCTTTTAAATTTTCACTGATCTCTGTGATTCACTCTGCAGTGGTCATCAAATCCCTCTTTGAAACTCATTGATCCTTTGATTTGATGATAGTTCACTATTGTGAATGATTTCCTACCTTTTTCATTGTTTCTTTTTTTTTTTTGCCTTAGGTAACTGCTATGCTTCTTCCATCTTATATGAGTAATACCTGAAACTCAGAATGTGGCTCTCTCTTTTTTTTTTTTTTCTATAGTCTCATAAACAAAAATATCTTTCCAATATTGTCAAATATCTCTATTCTAATGACTCCTAAGTTTATTCTTTCATTTCTATTTTCTTTGTTGAGCTTCAGTCTCAAATTATATTAGGCATTTTTATTTTTGATATATTTTATTCACCTCAGGATCAAAATATGTGAGTAAGTATTCCCTACCATTAAAAGAGAAGAGGAAATGATATGGATAAGACAGTAATACAACTGAATAAATTTAGAATTGATTAGATGACCAGCCTCAAAAGGTCTTTTTTGATGACTACAATTTCAGCATGGCAAAAGAGATTTCCAGAATCTCTACTTGGCTATGCAACAACATTTTTTATCGATGATTTGGGAAAAAAATACAAATGTCTGATCAAATTTGTAGATGATACAAAGTTGGATGCAAGGGATAACTAACACATTGGATGACTAAATCAGTATCCACATGCTTCTTGATAGACTAATACATTTGGCTTATTATATTAAGATTAAATTCATTAGAAATAAATATAAAATGTTATAGCTAGATATAAAAAATCAACTTCACAAGTGTAGGATTCAGAAGGCATAATTAGGCAGTAATCATTCTACAAATATCTTAGAATTTTAGAAGGACATAAGCAGTATGATATGGCAGCCACAACAGCTAATGCAATCTTGAGAAGCATTAAAAGGAGCATAGCTTTTTAGGGAGGTGAAAGTCACTCTGGAGTGTGATCTTGTCAGACCTCATCTAGAATGTTGTGTTATGAAAATGAGAATTATAAAAAGGTCATAGGGTGGTTTGAAGAGGGCAGTAACAGGGTATCATTGACCTTTGAGAGAAAAGTTCCAGACACATAAGAAAAATATTAATGTTTCCTTGCCAATAATAGAGTTTAATAGAGGTATGGATAAGCTGGATTGTACCCAGAGTGTGACAACCTGCTGTTTGTGAAGAACAAGAACTTTGAGTCCTTGTCATATAGGCATGTTTAACCTTAAAAAAATAATCTGAAAAGATGTATAGTAGTTATCTTCAAGTATGTGAAAGTGTAGGCTATGAAAAATGGATCAGATTTATACTCTTTTACCCTAGAAGACAAAACAGGCTAATTTAAGGTTGGTACCAGGAAAAACTTTGTAATAATTAGAACTGTCTCTAAAGTGGTATGAGTTATTTTGAGGAGAGAAGTTCCTTTTTCTTGTAGTTCTTCAGGCAGTTTGTCAGCCAATGGTAAGGTATGTTATAGTAAGGATCTATTTCATGTATAGATTTGACTAGATGGTCCTAGAAGTTCCTTCCATCTGTAAGATTTTGTAACTATAAAGTAATTTTCTTATCCCTCTCTTTATATTCAGCTTTAAATATCCCTATCTCTATGCATGAAAAATGCCACCCCTCTCATCTATATGCCAATTTAGAGTTGACATCCTTGATATTATCCTTAATATCATAGGCCACAAAATTCTGTGGACTTTATTTTGAATACTCAAATAAACTATAAAGAATATCAGCTTCCTTACTACCCTCCAAAGTGTATCATTCTCATTATTGTTTCCAAAGCTATCTCTGCATATATATATATTTTTGTTTTTTGTGCTACTTAGTATATTTCTTTACTACTCCAACTTCAGTGCTTCCCCCCAGTCCTATCTATTCCTACACAAATTTAGCAAATACTACACATTATTCGTTAATGTGTTTTGCCCTTTAACTTGATTTTAAGTTTCATGAGGGCAGAGAATCATATCTACTGGACATACTATAATATGTCTTACTGTGCCTAGCAGACTATACAACACATCATAAAATACTTAATTGACATAATAATACATTTGAAAACTTAGAAACAATGAGATGGTTCACCTTATTTTTAGAATTTTCTTATTTTTAATAGAACCTAATCTTTTCCATACACCTGTCCTCTCAGAGAGGCTTCCCCTTAAAACAAACAAGAAAAGAGGGAGGAAAAGCAATTTGGCCATTATTTTTTAACATTCCACATCACAAAGGTGAGATGAATTCTTTTCTTGTGAACTGACTTGGTCATTTTAATTTTGCAGCATTCACCTTTACTTGTTTTATTGATGACCTCCCATATCTATTGTTATAATTATAAGGGAAAAGAGAGAACCTCAAATGTAACCTGTGCTGAAGGCTGTTCTAACATGTGGCTTAAAGGGAGACAGAAAAGATATTTCTTCTTACTCCCTCCTCCACTTCTCCAAGGGATAAGTTTATTCTTGCCAGAAAGGGAAGCAAAAAATTGGGGCCTGAGTTTCCTCAATTGTAAAATTAGGAACATAATATCACCTACCTAGTAAGACAATTTGCAAAATTCTTGGCTCAGTGCATGGTATATAGAAAGCACTTAATGGATTCTTCTTTCCTCCTATCCTCACTTCCTTCTCTCTCCTCTTCTCCACTCCCTTTCTTCCTCCTTCCCTCCTTCTCTCCCTCCCTCCTTCTCTCTCTTCCTTCCTTCCTTCCTTCTTTCCTCCTTCATTCCTTTTTTCTTTCCTTCCTCCTTCCTTCCTTCCTTTCCTGTTACTTTCTTCCTTCCTTCCTTCTTTCCTTTCATCCTTCTTTCTTTCCTTCCTCCTTCCTTATTTCCCTTCCTTCCTTCCCTCTTCTCTCCCTCCTTCCTTTCTTCCTTCTTTCTTTCCCTTTCTTGCTTGCTTCCTTCCTTCCTTCCTTCCTTCCTCCCTCCCTCCCTCTATTCCTTCCTTCCTTCCCTCCTGCCTTTCTTCCCTCCTTCCCTCCTTTTTTCCTTCCTTTCCTCATGTTAATCTGCCTACCTTGTGAATTCCCTTTCTCCCTAAAATTTGCTACCTCCTCTACTACAGCATTTCTGTTTTTGCTTATCAATGTGATTTTTGAATCTTGAGGTAGTTTTTTTTTGTTTGTTTTTGCAATTGCTTTCAAATGAAAAATAAAATCTATAGTATAACACATTTGTAAGCAGGGGAAAAACAGTCATGAAACTTGCTAGGATGTTATTTTATTTGGGTGCTTTAGTAGATCTGTGATTTCATTCACTCACAATGACAAATTATAACTTCTCCATGTTGTTTTTCCTGTTATCCTATTTTTATCACAACATCTAACCTTTATATGTGCTTTAATTTTTACAAAGTACTTTATAAATTTCATCAACTCATTTTTTTCTTCTACAAGCCCAAGGGATAGGTTCTACTATTATTCCTATTTTACAGTTGAGGAAACTGAGACTGACAGAGGTTAAGCAGTTTGACTAAAGTTACACAACTACTAAATGTCTGAGGCTAGATTTGAATACAAGTCTTTTTGATTCCAGGTACCATGGCCTATCTTCTATACCACCTACCTGCCTATACAGTTCTGCTTCATATTTTACTAAAATTCTCCCATAGAACACCTTCCCACATAGAGTATCTCAGGTGCACCAACATACCACTGAGACTTTTCATCTGTTGTTTTGTTTGCTTTATATAATTGATCCAATAATCTTTCTACTTGCACATGATTACTATATGAAATATCCAATTCAACAACTTCTAGCAGAGTGCCCTGGATGAGCTCACTGTTCTTGTCTCCTTTTATTCAGAATACTCCTATCCTATTTTCATCTACAGCATTTATATTCAAATGCAGGGCACATTCAAATCTTGGGTAATTTCCTCCTGTAGTGAGATTCATCTTTGAGACTGCTCTAATAATGGTCCTGTGGTGATCAGGTGCTATTGTTTTATGGAGAGGGGTTGGAGTGGCAATGAATTAGCACTTAGATTCTACTCTTTAATAATCAGTGGCTGTTCATAAGAAAAAATAACCAGTTTCCCTATTTTAAAAAATACATTCCATCTTGTAGCCAAAAGGCTCACTAGGGACACTCCCCTGTTTCATGAAAAGGAGAAGACAAGGTTTTGGACCACATGCCCTGCATGCAAATCATGATACTGGAATAGGAAGATGTTCTTAAGATTTTTTTTAGACTATGTGATTGCTTAATAGTCATCAGATGATGAATTTTCCAAAACCTCATAATAAATATCCTCAAGTAGGTATCTCCTCAGGCAGAGAGATTTCAGTTTTTTCAGAGCAATTGTGTCTTCTACCTTTCCTCTTGAGAAATGCAGAAGAAAAATCATGTTTATATGACTTGAAATATTTATCTTTCTTTTTTTCCCCTTCTTCCTTTTTTTTTTTTGTGAAAAGAATCAAAGTAAGAAATCTTTGCAAATAACCCTGCAGGAGTCAAAAGAACATGGCAGGTTTTAGAAAATCCTCTGCTCCCCCCAGAGGAGGATGGCTCAATGAACAGCTACCATGGCTTAGGGCAAAGTCTGCAGCTGCAGATTTCACCTTTAGAGCCTGATATCATTCTATGGATTAATTAATATTTGTGAAGGGCTTTGAAGTTGAAAGGCATTCAATACATGTTACGTGTTCTTATTTTAAAACAAAAGACAGAATATTTCTCTGAAATAACATATGATGAGATCAAACTTTTCTTCAAATTTAACAATTGCTAATAATCCTGCTGTCAACCATAGCCATACTTGGTAGTATTTGAGGGGGGAAAATGCTTTTCTTAGCAAGTCTTGAAGCTGACATGTAAGATTGTGGTTCTTGTTTAGTCATTTTCAGAAGTGTCTGACCCTTTGTGAGCTGTTCTGAATGAAGTTACTACAATGGCTTGCCATTTCCTTCTCCAGCTCATTTTACAAATGAGAAAAAGGAGGCAAAGGATCATAAATCCAGTAACTATCTGAAGTTAGATTTGAACTCAGGTCTTCCTGACTGCACTCTACCCGCTGTGCCATCTACGTACCCCCAAGAGGAAGATAGGATTTCTAAAAACAGAACAGTTTTAAAACTTTCTCCTTCCATCTCAGTTTCCTCATCTGTAAAATGATTGGTTTAAAGAAAATCTGTGTGACACAAAGGAAAGAACAGTGGCTCTGAAATAAGCCTGAGTCCCAATCACATCCTGTCACTTATTCCTTGCTTGAGCTTGACCAGTCACAACTTCCCTAAGACTGTTTTTTTCATCTCTAAAATGAAGGAGTTTGAGGTCCCTGTTAACTCTAAATGCATCATCCTAAAATGATCTGTAAAATCCCATGAGGTTCTAATTATCTAATTAAACTAATTAAAAATTTGTTTTTACTATGTATTCTAGTTACCTGAAATCTCTACTTCCTGGAAGGCCAAAGCCAGGGACTTCCCTGGGTTCAGGAATTCTGAGCTGCAGTGCACGATGCTAATCAGGTGTCAGCACTAAGTTGGGTAGTAACATGGTGAGCTTCCTGTACTGAGAGCCACTAGATTTTCTCGAGGAGGGGATGACCTGGCCCAGATAGAAAACAGAACAGGTTAAAGTTCATGGGCCAATCAATAGTTCCTTGAACTTCCCAGGCTAAGTAAACTCATGAGATCTACTCAAAAAAAAATTTTTTTTTACTATACTG
Organism: Myrmecobius fasciatus; assembly: GCA_023553655.1. Taxonomy (NCBI): domain Eukaryota; kingdom Metazoa; phylum Chordata; class Mammalia; order Dasyuromorphia; family Myrmecobiidae; genus Myrmecobius; species Myrmecobius fasciatus. The sequence continues at coordinate 167,599 of JAJPUD010001003.1, read as the reverse complement.
ACTATCTTTAAGATAATATTTTAGGTACCTGAAATATAAAAGACTGGAAACAAGACTGTCTCTGCCTTCAAGGAGTCCATATTCTAATGGGAAAATAAAATGAGATAATATTTATAAAATTGTTATAAGAGCAAGGCACAGAGCAGGTGCTTAATAAATCATTGTTCCCATCACTCTTCATTGAAAAGATACCAGATTTAGTTAGAATTATACTTCTTTGCCTAGGTAAAATAGGCCACTCTTTTGCTCAATTTCCAATTGGTCTTAAAATCTCATGAGACCTATTGAATTCTTTAGCTTAAAAAAGTCAATGTCTCCCACTGCAAGGAGGATCATCTCCAGTCATCCTGATCTCTATTTGGCCACTGGACCCAGATGGCTCTGGAGGGGAAAGTGAGGCAGGTGACCTTGCCCAGCCAAGGCCATGTCATGGCATCACCTCCCTGATGTCATGGCCCTCTTTGATTACAAAGGACAAACAACAATAACATGTGCACAAATAAATAGATGCAAGTTTCTTTAACAGGAAGAAAATGTTAACAATCAGAAAAGACTATTTCAGAAGCATCTTAGCAAAACCTGAAGTAAGAATCAGACATTAGGAGATTAGGAAAGAGTACACTTCATTCAAGTAGGCAGGTAGGAAGTATAGTAAATGGATTATTGGGCCCAGAGTCAGGAACAGGAAAACTGGAATTTGAATCCAACCTCAGAAACTTAATTGATGTCTGGTTCGATTTCCTCATTTGTAAAATAGGGATAATATTAGTGCCTGTTTCCAAAGGTAGTTGTGAGGATCAAACAAGATAATATTTGTAAAGTACTTAGAGGAGGCAAGTGGTTCAAATCTGGCCTAGCTCTTTGACCCTGGGCAAGTAACTTTGCCTCAGTATCCTCATTTAAAAAAATGAATCAGATAAGAAACTGGCAAACCACTCCAGTATCTTTGCCAAGAAAATTCCAAATGGAGTCAGGAAGAGTTGGATACCACTGAAAACCATCTGAACATCAGCAGCACTTAGTATAGTGCCTGACTCATTAAGTGAGCGTTTAATAAATATTTGTTCCTTTCCTTTCCCCTTTAATATGTATGTGATTAAGGGATTTGTAGGGGTGAATGTCAAAAATTATGCATGTATATATTTTGAAAATAAAAAATGAATTTTTTTAAAAAGTAATGTCAGAGGTCAGTTTCAAATCCTATAGCTTTAGTTCTTAAAAAAAAATCATTAGAGGGCTGACAATGTCAATATGTCTGAAGGGATGTATGTGTGTATAAATGTGTATGTGTCTGCATGTATATATGAAAATACATACATACATACATATATGTGGTTATAATCTTATATATAATCTTTTTACAAATAAATGGCTATATATATTATCAAAAATATGTATGTGATTATAGCTTAGAATGTAGGATGAATTTACTCATAAAATAGAAATGGATAACAGAATAGATTAAAAATCTGAATTCAATAATATATTGCTTTCAGGAAATACAATAAAAAATGGGAGATATATACAGATAAAATAAAGAGCTGGATTGGAATTTATTATGTAAAAAAATCAAGAATAGTAATCATGATATCAGACAAAATTAAATGATTAGATTTAATTAACAGAGAAAAATTAAAAGTATATATGCTATGTGTCACCAATATTATTTTATATTGTTCTTTTACATGACCAATATGGAAATATATTTAACATGATTATACAGGTAAAACTTGTATCAGATAGTTGGCTGTTTTGGGAACAGAAGATGAAAGGAATAGAAGAAGAAAAAACAATAAAATTGAAAAAAATCACAAGAAAGAAAACCAAGTAAAAATGAAAATAATGTGATTCAATCTGCATTCATTCTTCATAGTTATTTTTCTGCCTTTTTCCCCTCACAAAATTATTTTGTATCATTGTATTGCTTCTGACTACAGCCTGTTAAAATCTGCCCTTCCTTTTATCTCCACTCCTTTCTCCTCCTAATTCCCCATTGAGTGCATAGATCTATATCTAATATAATCTACATATATACACACAATACATACATATACACATCTATCTCTATATAAAAAGAATATAGGTAGATGTGCATACACATGTGTATGCACATCTACCTATATTCTTCCCTTTTTTGATCAATTCAGATCACTATTTCTCATTCTACTGTAAAAGTTCTTCCTTGGGTATCTCTTTTATGTGAGAAAATTTTCCCCATTCTTCATTTCCCTTTCCCCTTCTCCCAGTGTTTCCCTCTTTCTCAATCATTCATTTTTTAATATAATCCCAACATAATCTACTGGAGTAGATTACTATCTATGTAGAGTCCTTATAACTGCTCTAATAATGATAAGGTTCTTTGGAAATACACATATCATCTTCCTATAGAAAAATGTAAACAGTTTAACTTTATTGGTCCCTTATGATTTTCTTTCATATTTACTTTTTTATGCTTCTCTTGAGTCTCATATTTTAAAGTTAAATGTTCTATTCTTCTTTGATCTTTTCCTCAGGAATGCTTGAAAGTCCCTCATTTTATTTACCCCCTCCCTCCATGAAAAATTATTTTCAGTTTTGGCAGGCATGTTTTTTTAGTTGTAATCCTTTGCTTTCTGGAATTTCATATTCCATGTCCTCCACTTCTTTAATATAGTAGTTGCTACTTCTTGTGGGATTCTAACTGTGGCTCCAAGATATTTGAATGTTTTCTTTCTGGCTACTTGGAATTTTTTCTTTATGATCTGGATGCTCTTGAATTTGGCTATAGTATTACTTGGAATTTTCATTTTGGTATCTCTCAAAGGATAGGAGTGTTGGTGTCTTTCAATTTCTATTTTACTCTTTGATTCTTGGATATTGGGGCAGTTTTCCTTTATAATTTCTTGAAATATGACATCTAGGCTCTTTCACTGAACATAGCTTTCAAATAATCTATTTTTTCTTAAACTACATCTCTTCAATCTATTTTCTAGGTCAATTGCTTTCCCAATGAGAGATTTCACATTTTCCATTGTATGATTATTATTGTTATTATTTTATTATTTAAATAAATTATTTATTATTATTTGTTTAACTGTTTCTTGAATAGCTCATAGTTATTAACCTCCATTTGCCCAATTTTTAGTGAGTTTTTGCACCCCTTTTTTCATTTGACCAATTAAATTTTTTAAGGAATTATTTTCAAAAATGATATTTTTTTCTTCTTTTATCATTTGATCATTCTGTTTTTTTAAGTTTTTTTTCTTCATTTTTTTGCCTTTTTTAGCAAGGTGTTAATTTTATGTTAATAATTTTCTTGTGTGTTTTTTTTTAAAATTGTTAAAATGTTATTATTTGTATAGTTGAGCATTTTAAATAATTGAGTTCTGGCTTCTGTCCTTCCTATCTAGCTTTCCTCAGTTGTATAGACAAGAAATGTAATATCAATTATACATGTGAAATCTTTCAAAATGAAACATATTTCCTAATTAGTCACATTGCAAAAAAGCAAGAAAAAGTGAAAAAATTGTTTCAATTTACATTCAGATTCCATTAGACCTTTCTCTGTGGGGTAATACTTTTATCATAATTCCTTTGGAATTATCTTGAATTACTGTATTAATCAGAATATCTAAGTGATTTACTGTTGATCATCATACAATAATGCTGTTGTGTACAATATTCTCTTGATTCCACTTACTTTACATCAGTTTACATAAATCTTCTCAAATATTTTCTGAAACCATCTTGCTCATTATTTCTTATAGCACAACAATATTCTATCACAATAATATGCCACAATTTGTTCAATCATTCCCCAATTGATAGGCATTCCCTCAATTTTCAATTCTTTCCATCAGAAAAATAGTTGCTATAAATATTTTTATACAGATAGCTAATATTGCTTTTTCTTTGATTTCTTTGGGATCTGACTATAGTAGTAGGAGTGATGGGTCAAACAGTATGCAGTTTTATACCCCTTTTGGCTATAATTATAATTGTTCTCCAGATGATTAGATCAGTTCACTACTCTAACCAACAATGCATTAGTGTGCCAGTTTTCCCACATCTTCTTCAATATTTATTGTATATCTTTTCTGTCATAGTAGATTGCAAAATGTTACCTCAAGAGTTGTTTTAATTTGCATCTTTCTAATCAATAGTGATTTAGAGCATTTTTTTAATATGGCTACAGATAGTTTTGGTTTCTTCTTCTGAAAACTGTCTGTTCATGTCCTCTGACCATTTATTAATTAGAGAATGATTTATATTCTTGCAAATTTGACTCAGTTCTCTATATATTTAAGAAATGAGACCTCTATCAGAGAAACTTGCTGTCAAAATTCCCACCCCCCTCCAGTTTCCTCCTTTCTTTCTAATCTTGCTTGCATTGGTTTAGTGTAAAAGCTTTTTTAATTTAGTGCACTCAAAAATTACCTGTGATCTTCTCTATCTCTTATTTGTCCATAGATTTTTCTCTTATCCATATATCTGAGAGTTAAAACTTTCCATACTCTCCTAATTTTATCTCACTTCTTTTCCCATTTTTTCTTCTGCCACTTTTATTTAAATTTTAAAATAATTTTTTGACTCTTCTAGGAAGTCTTGTTGAACTTGTGTCCAATTCATATTTTTCACTTTGATGTTTTGATTGTAGCAGTTTTAATATCATTGTCTTCTGAGTTTGTCTTGATCTTCCCTGTCAACACTGTATTTTTTATGATCTTTTTGTTGTTGCTATTTGCTAATTTTTCCAACCTATTTCTTGATTTTAAGCTTTGTGCTAACATTGGGATCGGATGGACCAAGAACAAGCTTCAGACTTTTTGATCTGCTCTTTTAACTAGGCCTAGGGAGTTGGAAGTTTCTCAGTGTTTTTAAGGTGGTATGGTCAGTGTTCCCTGGAATAACAGGCAGTAGTGCTCTCCAAGGCCCCTCTTCCCTTGGACCACAAGCAATATTGCTTTTCAAGATGCCTGATCCCTCGTAACTACAAGAGCTATTCTCCATTCTACCTCAGACCATTATCAATGGGTTTGCCACACAGAGCCTTGTCCTGTGCTAAGTGCTTGCCCAGGGCTCCCATGAAATCTCTTTCTGGCCAGTTCCCTGATCACTTTACTATCTCTGGTTTGAGAACTCTCAAAGCTACTTCTGTCGTTGCTTCCTTTAAGACCAATAGCTTATGTTTCTGCCTGTTTGCTTTGAACCGATCCACAGAGCTCTCCCTCCAACCTCCTAAGTTGTTTTGGGCTGGAAAATGTCTTACACAACATCTTGTTGACTCTTCTCCAGAATTCAATTTTAGGTGTTATTTTAAAGTTTTCTGGAAGGGAAAGTTAGTAGAACTCTGCTTCATGCCTCCTATAGCTTTCTAAAATTGTTCTTCTAGTTCCTACACTGCAGTAACTCTCTATGGAAGTGATTCTCAAAGGGTATGCCATGGGGTTCAGATTGCAAGCATTTATCAGATGAGGGGTAAGAAAAATGCATACAGCAATAAAAGACAATGCTTTATGAATCTTGGCAGTGAAGGTAAAGAAGATAAAAAATGATATAGCTTAGGGAGATGGTGGGATTAAATTAAGAGTTGTTGTTGTTTATTTTGTTCTTTTTTAAGGATAGGAATTTGGACATTTTTAGTGGGCAGCAAGGAAGGAGCCAGTAGATAGAATGAGACTGAAAATAAGTTTGAAGGAATGATGGATAAAGCAGCCTCTTGGAAGTCATGGGAAGGACTGAAGCCAAGTCTAAAACAACAATTAACCTTGACAAAGTGAAAACACACCAACATAGAGATTGGTAGATTACAGTAACAAAACTTATTTCCTCTTTTTTGTAGCATCCAAGTACCATAACTTCTTCTTCATTAGGTACTTCTCCATTTGTAATTAACGTACAGTGAAAATAGAAGCAACCAGCAAACCCAGGGATATTGAGCCACCCATTCCTTCCTTTCCCATTAAGTTATAAGAGATAATTAAATTTTCAGTAAGATGTTGCCCAGGACAGAAATGGGTGGGGTCTTATCCCTGAACATCAAACTAAAGTTCTCCATGTCTTGAGCAGAGATGCAAAAAGACACTGAGAACAGTGGAAAGGAGGATTTAAGGAGAGTATTGATGTAGACAGGATATCATCCCACACTTCATAAATCAATAACAAAGAAAGGCACCTTCAACTGTTGTCTACCTCTTGAACCAAACCTCTGATTGTCTAAGTTACCATTGTATGTGATGGTTAAAAAAAAAAAAAATGTAGCTCACTGGTTTAAAAAACGAAAACCTCATTAAAAAGGCTCATAAGGGCTTCTTAGACATCAAATAGCTCTTCCAAAACAGCATTTTGATGAGTTAAAGCTAAATGAGTCAGAAACATACGGATTAAATTTCCCTTGAAATACTCAGGGGTTTTAAAACGAAGGAGGAAAGCACTTGGCAAAACATAATCAGCGCTTTGCCAAACCCAAAACATTTGAAAAACGGTTCAAGACATTTTGCCGAACCCTAAAGCCTGCCAGGTTCTCCCATCTCTGGCTTTAAAATAATAGACTATGAGCAAAAGATATTCTCAACACAGACATCCAGTAGGATCAACTGGCATATACCTGAGCTTTGGATTTAACACTATGTCCTCTGTAGCTTATCTTGGACAATCTTTTGTTTAATATTTTGGTCCCCATGGCACAAAATTCTTCTTCATACTTCCAAGATTCTTTTTCTGAGATAACCTCTGTACCTTATTAAAGAACTTAAGATTCATTTACTTTTATTCTTCTTCAGTTCATGCAAAAACCCACACTTCATCCTATTTAAATATTAAGTCTAAAGTATTCTGTTATTGTTACATGCCTCTAAAAAACTGGACTTCATTTTTGAGCAAAGAAGAACATTGATACAAAAGTATATAACTTTTTTTTTTTTTTAAAAAGGACCTTATTGTTTATATACAGGAGCTCTCATTGTTTCTTTTGGGAGGGCTTTGTTTTTGCTTGCTTGTTTTAATAAAGGAGAGTCACCACCACTTCCATGCCATACACCTGGCCAGTATAGCCAGAACAGCAGGAGAAACAGCTGTAGAGAAGGGCAAGGAAGAGACAAAAAAACAGATAAAAACAATGGATCAAAAGGCGAGAGAGGAACAGCAACAAGCAAAAGCAACAGCTGAAAATGGAGCACCTGCAAGGCAATGGAAGAGAGGAGGGAAAAAACCAACCTTTTCTGGGATCCCTCTGGAAGAGTAAAGACAAGGGAAATATGAGAAAGTATAGAACTAGAGTTGGAATAGAATGAAATAACTTCTCTTCCCTTTCAATTTCTTTATTATGTTTTATTATTTATTTATTTTAAATGATTACTTTAAATTACAATATTACAGCAATCCTGATCCTGTCCCTGAAATTAATTTAGGCAATAATAAAAATATGGATTAAAACATATCCAAAGATATTCTACAGTAAGTATCAAAATAATTCCTGAATAAGCTTAGGAAACTTTGTGGTCTAATTAAAGCTCGTTCTCACATCATTCCCATAGTACTTAGAGACTTGGGGCTGGAATAAGTCTTTTGCAGGCTGTGAGTATAATGCTGAATGAATGGGTTTGAGTGAATTGGGAATGGGGTCATAAAATTTGATCTGTCTGACTCAACCAGGATCCCCTTAATGGTAAACAACAGGGCAAGATTGGTATTTCTTGGTCCCTGTCTATCTTAGTGACTTATTACAAATTAGGCAGAACAATATATGTCTTCTATGTCATTTGATTGCAATTGGTAGATATGGCCTAATTGCAGGATTTATAGACAATTCAGCTTGGCACTAAAAATACTGGCCTCAGCCACAGTCTAAAGAACAGTTTTAAAAATTTGTGTTGTGTGAGGAAGACTAGCAGGCATTGTTTTATTTTGTATTTATGTTGTATTTTATTTATTTATTTTTCTTTTTTTTTCTTTTAATCAATGATATGCAGAGTTACAGAGCACTACCAGAGATGTTGGCTTGAAATGAAATGGAACAAAATCACTATGATATTTTTATTATGGCTAAGGCCCTCATCCCCAATCCATTCGATGAATATTTATTAATTGTATATTATCTGCAAAACAAGGGCTAAATAATGTAAAAAATAAGAGAGAGAGAGAGAGAGAGAGAGAGAGAGAGAGAGAGAGAGAGAGAGAGAGAGAGAAGAGAGAACAAACAAACTTGTCTTTAAAGGATTTATGGTTTAATAGCAGTGATAAGTGGATACTATATAACTATAATCAAATAGACCGTAAGTGTATGAAATGCTTAAAATAAAGTGAATTGTTCTAATGAAGTAGAAAAAAAAATTGTAGTTTGGGAGATCAGAGATTGTATTGGCATTTGCCCTGAGTCTTCAGGATAAGGATGGGAAAGACTTAAACAAGTGGAAATGAGGTAAGCACTTAATTAATAGGATTAAAAATATCTGGCAAATGCATACTTTATTCTTCTATTCAGTTTGCTATTTCTCAGGCTAATTACTCATTTCAGTAAAGACTTCTGCTTTACTAAACACATTAGCATAGGAATATATACTTTCATTTCATAAAAGTACTTGCATTTTGAGCCTTTCATTCCAATTCAGGAAATTAAGAACACCTTAAGAAACAGATTTTGTACTGTGATAAAAAAACAATGTCTTCATTAGACAAACAAACTATTGGTTTTGGAAGTAGATAACTAATTCACTGAATTTTTCTTTCCTTAGATTTTAGCTAAAATTTAACTTTCAGTCCAATAGATGAGATATGTACACACACACACACACACACACACACACACACACCACTTTTATTACTGTTATATTAGTTACAGTTACAAGACAGAATCAAATATTCTATTTTTAATATAAATTAATTGTCCACCAGTATTGAATTGGGTTTTTTAAAACATCTTTTGGCCCTGCAGTGCAGAAAGAAGATAATTGACCTATATGATCAGAAGTCAGGGATTCTTACTCAGCTCTTTCAGTAATTAACTAGGTGACCTTGGGCATGTTGTTGATTCCATTTAATTTTAGACTATATGACATTTAAGATCCCTATCAACCCTGCAATTCTAAGCCCATGTGGGGTAGAAAACTTCAAAGAGCAGAGCATAAAAATGGTCCATTTACCTCTAGATAACTTAAATCTGCTCTGGAGTAAGCTATTTACTTGCAGAAGAGCAAAATGTAATGTTTCTGGGTAAATGATAGCTGAAGTGTAAGGGAAGACCCATTTATGTGGTTTATTCGTCCAACATTGTATTAAGTAGGATCCTTGCCTCTACACAAAAAGGATAAGGTTCAATTCCTGCTTTCAAGGAGATTAGAATATAGTTGGGATGGTAGAATTGGCAAATTTTGAGGCAAACAATTTGAAAGCTATACTATGTCATCATAGTTTAGAATGTAAGTATAAGAGGAGTTAAGAGACAGAGAAAACAAATGAAATATCTTCCTGTCCACCTAGCTACATACTTTTTTCCTTATGCCTGAAATACAGTCTCCTCACCTCCTGCTTAAAATCCCTAGTTTGCTTTAATGCTCAGAATAAGCACTCCTCCTAGAGAAGGCCTTTTCTGAAAACCTATGCTATTAGTACTTCTCTGGAATTATTTTGTATATATTTGTAAGTGTATATGCTGTCTCTCCCAGTAGAACATAAGGACAGGAATTTTCATTTTTGTCTTTGTGTCCTTAGGAGCTAGAATACTGTCTGTCATAGTAAGGATATGTTTATAAATGCGATTGATTTATTATTATAAATTTCTTAGATTAATGCATACATATGTTCAAAACATAATCAACAAACTTTTATTATCTGCTATATAAGACACACACACAGTGTCCTCACATAGCAGAATTCCTTAATATTAACAAAGAAATTATGAATGTTTGTTAGCAGGCTTAGATTAGGCTTTCTGTATGGGACAGTTATGTTTGAGAAGTCACTGTACATAACAATGAAATATCTAACAGAATTATATTAAATAGTTTACTGTTATCCTGTATGTTGGAAATATCTAATTATGACCAATAATCTTTCCCACTTTATGTACAAGTGAAATTATGTAATATTTGAAGAATCTTCTGTTTATCTTTGTTCCCTTGAAACTTGAAATCAACCCTTCAGTCTCACTCCAAAAGACCAATTTCATTCTTACAGATGCTAACTGGGTTCATCTACATGCTACTATTGATTATTATTATCTAAGTTTGTCTTTTTCTTAATGATTACCCTCATTTTAGTTTGATGTTCGCTAGCTGTTGGGAGATCCTGATATTGACCATTCTTTATATATTCTTCTCAGTAGAGTAGTGCCTCAGGAGCATCACTTCAGTGTTGGCAGACTAGCAGATGCCCAAGACTTTATACTTGGTGATCTTGTCTCGCCACTTAGGTCAAATAGACTCAATAAGGGCCATTCATCAAATGGCTCAAGAAGCCAAACGTGATATCTGATGTTAGGCCATATCTCATAGTCATACAGTAGTTTAAAGCAAACTCAAATGGCCATTAATCCATATATAAGTAACCCTATGGACCATATACTGATAGTTTTAAAATGTAATATTTACATTTCATTGTATTTTTATTTATTTTCTTAACTATTTTCTAATTACATTTTATTCTGGTTTAGGTTACTGAATGTAGACTGCATGTGCTTAATAGAGTTTCATTTTGGTCTAGAATAAGGGTTCTTATCTGTGTGTATGTATGTATGTGTGAGAGAGATAGACACCTTTGGAAATCTGGTGAAGTCTAAATCTACTATAGCTTGTTGAATATGTTCATAACTGAAGGCAAAGTTAAATTTAGATTTGAGGTAAGTGAAAATAAAAATGGGATTCTTTACTTTATCCATATTCACAGACATTCTGAATTATATCCATGGACCCCTTGGGGAAAGGGTGGGAGGACCCAGCTTAAAAAGCTTTGGTTTAGTTTAGTACTAAGTTATATAGTAAGTGGATCTAATCTTTTGAAAGTTTTAAAATAACTTCCATTAGGATAAACCTAGATCCGTATTTAATATCATAAAGAAGCTGCTAGAATTGCTGAGACTTATATGCCTGATCCAATCAACTATGATGCTTGCTTTTCATATCAAATCTGTCCTTTTCCCTTTTTTTTTTCCTCACTGAGGCAATTTGGGGTTAAGTGACTTGCCCAGGGTCATACAGCCAGGCAGTGTTAATTGTCTTGAGGTCGGATTTGAACTCAAGTCCTCCTGACTTTGGGACTGGTGCTCTATCCACAGCACCACCTAGCTGCCCCAATCTGTCCTTTTCTTAAGTGGAATTTAATATTCCCAAATACAACAGAAATAAATTACAATTTGACTACATGATCTTTTAGTTTCTTTCTGGCTTTAAATTCTACAGCTATGTATTTCTTGTAGTTTTACTATAATTTGTCTTCTTTCCATAATATCTTCATATACCAAATTTTAGGATTGTGTTTATATACCTCTTCAGTTTGTATTCCATTAATACTCACTTTCTCCTGATTATACTAGCTTGTATCTCATATTTCCTTTTTGGAGCAGGAAATAGACTTCTTGCTGTTTTCTTGCCCTGTCAATACAACCATACATAGGTGAGAACAGAGACTAAAGGAGATCATACTGTGTGCAGCCTTATTTCCTTACCTCCACAGAATTTTTATTACAAGTGTTACTACAGTTAAATGAGCCTGAAGATTAGCCCCAATAGGATATTCATAAGTTATATGCAATCCAGGAAGTCTAAATTGAAGTGTGAATGATAATCTAAACAGTGATCATGATGACTCCTTCCAACAAGGACTCTTAAGTATTTCATGTTCTCATAATAATTCCTTCCTCCCCTTTCTCTTCATCTACCATTTTTCCATCAGTCAATATTTTTGAAAAATGAGAGTTTCCTATCAAGATGGGATCAGTAATTTTTGGTAACAAGTTGTACATTTTAGTACTTCTTTTCTCTATAAATCTAGATTTTGATAACCTTCACCTTCTCTCCATGCTTAAATTGAACCAATGTATTTTTCTGTGTTACATGGCACCATATCTCAGCAAAAAGGCCAGTCTTTGCCTCTTTAGTGTTAACTGTTTATCAGAACGATCTTTCTTAATAGATTTCCAGAGAAGTTCATGAACAAGAAAAGGTAGGAAAAAAATATATATATAAAAAATCACAGAGAGGAAAAACAAAACAAAACACTTTCTATAGTATCAGAACCAATAAGACTCTCTGTTATAAAATAATTCAGAAAATAGCTATTGGAATTTATGGGAAGTAAGGTCAACACACGGGAAGACCCCATGTTAATTTTATGAAGCCATTCTGACTGTCATCACTATTTGCAACACAGCAGGATGTCTTAGGAAAAAAAACCCCACAAATAAATACATAATAGAATTGGAATCCAAAGAACTGGATTCAGGTCAATCGTAGCTTTCCCATTTCCAATCTGTGTGATCTTAAGCAAGTCACTTAACAGTTCTAAGCCTCAACTTCCTAATCTGAAAATGAAAATTTCAGATAATATCTGCATTACCACATAATATCTGCATTATTTCTCTGCCATAAGGGCCATTTTTATTTTTTAAAAATATTTTGTAACTATCAAGCCATCATCACAATTATTATCAGGGCTAGGCTTATAAATAAATTGCCTATGTCTCTACTGTACATTTCTGTCTTCCTTATTCTATTATAACTCTTAGTTAAAATATTTTTACTTATTGCTTGGGCTACTAATAATCTCATAAGTCAGTTTGTTGCTGTCATTATCTTCCCATCCTTTATACCACCATGTAAGTATCTTTCTAATGTAGAGATTGACTCACTATGCTCAAATCTTTGCTCAAAACTCTTGGATGGCTTTTCCTTTGTCTACCAGGTAAAGTACACAACTATTTTCATTCACATACTGAATAAAATCCTTGTCCTGCTGTGTCTTATGTTTCTGCCTTTGCACACACTTTCCCCCATCAGTTGAGATTCATTCTTTTGGGCTATTATATCCTAGGGGGAAGTGGATACTCAAATTGAAATAAGAAAACATATTAAGCTATTTCAGAATTTTGCAGTGACTCTGCTAGTGTGATAAACTTACTAACACCAAGGTGAAAACTTCAGAAATTAGAAAGAATTATTGAAAATCAAGGAGTAAAGTATTAAAAGAATAAAAAAGGGAGACAATAAATATTGAAAAACTAAATGCTGTCTCATGAAAGAAGAGGCAAAATTTTTTTAGGTGAAAGAAATAAATGCATATTTATTAAGTAACTTATTTTCAAGGCACTGTATTGGTAAATTCAGTGGAACAAAATAAAGTGGAACAAAAGCAGGAAGGAAATGAAATATCCAGTTATTAAAAAGCAAAACTAAAGAGAACAGTATTTCTAACTATTCACCAGTAATTGAAAAGTTTCTTAAATGATAATTCAGTCAACCTGCCACTTCCTAAGGTAAGTGAGTAGGTACAGGGAAAGAGAAAGTGGGTCTCATTCCAACAACAGCAGATAGAAAAGGAGGGAAGGACAGGCATTTCATTATGGTTCATTTCATCACTTTGAAACAATTATGCAAACAAAAGACTTCAATGTTCATTCACATAAAACAAAAATGAAGGTACGGCCCACAAATCATTGCAAAATCTATCAATCTATCTCTTAGTGTATTTAACTTCTTGGGAAGGATATGACCTTACAGGCACTTGTGATAAGCTATATGTGCATTATTAATGAAGTCCTATGACAGGACACTTCCTTCCTGATAAAGACTCTTGAAAGAAATAGGTTCATTCAAACTAATAATGCATAAGAATCTGCCAAGTGTTTAACATTTGCATTTTTCTTGCAGATGGTTGAAAAAGAAGGATATCTCCAAAAAGCTAAAATTGCGGATGGAGGGAAGAAACTAAGGTATTAAAGAATCTTAATTTGGTGTCATGTAATTGATGTGGTCTCTTCATTCATATGATTAAACCTGTGTGTGACTGCTATTGTTTGGGTATTGTAAGGTATTGAATGATTACTGTCTTTTTCTACTCACCTATCACCATTATCATCATAATTATTCACTATATTTTGTTTGGCTGGAGGAAACCTACAAATGAGTATTTCATGACTATTGGGAACTTGTAATCTAAATAGATGAGAACCTTTCTTTCCATTTGTTTATAAAATTCATGGTTTAGGGGATTAATGTTTGCATTTAGTGATAAATTCATACTTTAACAGGTGGCAGAACTACCAAAGGAACCTGCTATTTTGAATCTGATTCACCCCAATATAAAGGGCCTGGTTGCTAGCGTGGACAAAATGTAATGGTAAAAATAGCTACAAATTGTGAAGGACAAATTTCAAAAGCTTCACAATAAAGATAGGTAGGACCTCATGGATTAAATTCTTTGAGGATAAGGAGCCCAAATAGAATGGGAATAAAATTCTGAAGGGAAGAAGAGAAAAAATTAGAATTAAGAAGAAAAACAGAAGTCCTGTGATAAGATATATATGGGTTTGCAGAGGGGAATCGCTAAGCAATTTTGATAAAAAGACATGTAAAGAAAAGGAAAGTAAGAGTTAACAACAGACCAAAATTATAAAAGTGTTGCACATTTCTGAAAGAATAATGTCAGGGCTACTGAAGTTCAAAGTTGGATGAAGCTAAGGAAATAAGCCAACACCAGGGGGTGCTTAAGATATAATAGGGGAAAAAAGACAAAGTCAAATAAGGAAAAGGATCATCACTTGAAATATATGGTACTTGAAATTGGAAATCAGAGAAAAAGGACTATTCAACTTTTATTTTATTTCAGTTTTTTGAATTGAGAATAATTTTTCACCTGACAGGATAGAACAAAAATATTTAATAAAAAATTTAGTAAGTAGGAAGAGAGGAAGATAGTAATTGCTGTTGATAAACTTGAGTCATCAAATCCAGAAGAACTGCGTTTTCTAGTACTGAAAAAAACCTGGAGAAAAATGTAATTTTTGAGCCACCTTTGAAAGATCATGAAGAATAAGAATAAGAGATATTACAATAATGGAAAAGAGTAAATATTTTCCTCAATTTTCAAAAACAATAGAGAATAAGTCTACAAATTGTACTACCATACAATACAGTTTGAGTTTGGTTTCTGATGCAGTTTTGGAATTAGTCTAAAATGATGAGCTGAAACAGAGATAAATGTATCTTTTTTTACTATTAGTTTAAAAAAAATCAATATAACAAGTACTAGATGTAGAGGGACATGGCTTCATAAAAGTTGATTAAGAGAAGTCAGGAGTTGTACTCTTTTCTGTTTAGGCCATATTTACAGTATTCTATTCACTTCTGGGTCTCATATTTTAGAGTAAAATTAATGAACTAGACAAATTTCAAAAGAAGCTAAGTCTGAATTCATGCAATATAAGGAATGGCTAAAAGTATTGATGATGCTTGGAATGGAGAAGGCAAGAATTCAGAGTCATGTGATAGCTACCAAACAAATCAATTAGATTTGTTCTTGGGAAAGTCACTTAACTTCTCCCAGCTTGTTTCCTGATCATAAAATGAAGAGTTTGAAATTAAATGATGGCTTGTAGATTCCTCATTTTTGCATATCTAAATCCCAGTCATCCTTTGGAATCCAGATGAATTCTTACTTTTTAACCAGAAAACCTTTCACTATTACTCTGGTCTACATTGATCTCCTTTCTTTGGAGTTCTAATGTACTTAAAACACATTATCATATCAGTCCGTTATAATGCATGTTAACTAGATTCTCAGTTTGCTAAAGGCAAAGTTGCTGTCATATTCCTTTGCTCTCCTTCAATACCTAACAGTGTTAGATAAATAGTAGGAACTTAAGTACTTGACAAATTGAAATGCAATTTATTTCTTGCAATATTCATACAGAAGAAGCTTCATACTATGGAACATAAAGAGGTTCCATCTGAATCAGGATTTAAATATACATTTAAATCAAATAAAAAATCTGCATGCACATTATCTTTATCTTGACTTGTTGGATTCCTTTCCTTTCTATTTCATCTTTCCTTCTCTTCTCCTTTCTATATTTCTTTTAAAGAAATATTACTGTTCAAACTACACATGTGTTCTTATTTTCAATTCAAATTTATTATTCTTATGGCCTAATATTGGGTATTGTTGGTATTATTGGGTCCTTTCTTGCTGCCTACAAACATGCCCAGGTATCTCCCATTCTTAAAATTCTTAACTAGATGCTATCAAGCTGCTATTATAGTCTAGCTCTCCTTACTTTTTAACCAAACTCCCTAATACCTAAATTGCCTCTTTAACTCCCATTTATTATACCACATTCAGCTGAAATGGCCATCTCAGGAATTACCCTCTGTTCCCTTAAATGCCGAATCAAATGGTCCCATCGTAATCCTTATATTCCTTGACATTTCCACAGTATTTGATATTCTTGGCTACCATATTCTGGATATTTTCTTCTGGATATTATCACTTCTGATTCTGCTGCTTGATGGAACCCTTCTTCTTAATCTCTCCCAGCCCATTAACTATAAGGGGTAATCCCAAGGCTTTGATCTGGACCTTCTTATCTTTTCTTTCTAATCTTTCTCAGTGACCTCATCACCATCCAAGGATTTAATTACCATCACTATGCTGATAATTCTTAGATCTATAAATCCAATCTTGTCTCTCTTCTCAGGTATTCCACGTCATAAACTCCCTATATCTCAGAGGCACATCCACTTAACATGGCTAAACAGAACTCATCTCCTGCCTCAACCCTTCCACTCCTTTCCAAATGTCCCTATTCTTGTTGAGGGCATTAACACTCTTTCACCATCCTTACTCCTAATCTCAGCAGGACCTTCAATTTCAAACTCTCCAAAGCCTCCACATAAATATTCAATTTACTAAGTTGTCATTTCTTTTTCCGCAATTTCTCTCCTATATGTCCACTCTTCTCCACTGACAAAACCACCACCCAAGTTCAGGCTTTTATCGCCTTCTCTCTAGATGATTAGACTATCCTTCTAGTGGGTCGCCGTACATTAGTTTCAAGTCTCTCCTCTTTCCTATCCATCCTTCTACCATCAGATAATTTGATATTACTAAATCACAGTTTCTAATCACATTAACCCCTGGCTCATTCATCTTCAGGGGCTCCCTATTACCTTTAAGATCCAACATAAACCCTTTTTTAAAATTTAAATCTCTTTGCAACCTGCTCCCTTCCTACTTTTCCCATCTTCTTATATTCAGTGTTCTAGATCCAACACTCAGTCTCCCATTTCTGTGATTTTGCATTGCCTGAGCCCCTTTGCTTGGAATGTACTCTCTTCCCACTGCTAGTATTTGAAATCCCTTATCTCCTTCAAGACTCAGCTCAAAGCCAACCTTCATGAATCCTTTCCTAGTTTTTTCAGACACTAGTCCAAAGTCTCCTGAAACTCACATTTATTTTTAAAAATATAGTCTACATATGTAGCTTATAGACCAGTAAGTGAGTAAAAGGACCTTAGTACCATATAAGCAGCTCCTTCCATTTTAACTAAATCTAATTATTAAGTATTCTTTTACATCAAAATAAAATCTGTCACTGAAAATCCACTCATTGCTCCAAGTTATGACCCTTGAGATTATGCTGAATAAGCCTGATCCTTCTTCCTGCAACAATATTTTTACAATGCAGATTTACTGGCTACTCATTTATTCCTTTGACTTTTCTTTAAATTGACCTCTTTAGACCTAGGGTAAGCAGACACAACATTTATAAAAATTTACTTTCTCTCATTTTTTTCCACTATCTAATTTTTTCTAAAACATGTATACATATATAGGTATGCATGTCTATATAGATATATCTATACCTATATAGATAGATATATAAACATGTGCATAAAGATAGCTAGCTAATGAGGAGCTAAAATATTTATTAAGCATTTACTGTATGCCAGGAGCTGGGATAAATACCAGGAAACAAAAACAATAAAACAAAACAGACTGTATTTTCAGTAAGCCTATATTCTAATAAAGAAAGATAAAATATAATAGGAAGCTAGAAGGCAGAGATATAGAAGGGAGGATAAAAAAGATAACTATGTGGAAAGCAGGCAGACATCATAAGGAGAATCATGCTAAAGGGTGAGCCAGTGTGGAGAGTGATAACAGCATGGCTGGATCTTCTTATGGTAAAGAGTTTTGATTCAAGGAGTCACCATTCATTGAGTTACCCCAAGGTGAAGGACTGGGACTAGAGTCAGGCAAAGCCATCTAAATCCCTGTTTGTAGTTCAGAAAGTAGGAATTGAAGAAAGGATTGATGGAAGGTACTTCAGAGAGTTTGGAGAAGGGATATGATTGGCAGGGGTGCAGAACTTTTTTCTGCTAAAGACCATTTATATATTTATAACATCATTCAAGGGCCACACAAAATGACCAACTTAAAGAACTCAAGCATTGGGAGGTTGTTCTGCATAGCTTTCAGCTCATCATCTGCAGTTGATTATGCAAAATGATTTTGTGGGCCTTATGTGGCCCAGAAGCCAGAGGTTTCCCACTCCTGGTTTAAGGTGATTTTACAAAGTGGTTTTCTGCTGTATAATCTGATGTATAATCAAGTTAATCTAAGTTCTACCTGTCTCTACCTGTGAGATTTGTACATATCAATCACCATGACTGAAGGTATATATTGCAGAAGAAATTTTCTTATGAAGGTGACTAACAGTAGTGAATTCTAGGATGCCAAAGCAATCAGGAAGTACATTGCAGGAATAAATTCATACTTATACTAACTCTTCTAGAAGGTAAGAAGGGAAATCTTGCCCAAATGTTTCAAAGTGACCTTGTCACAGAGCTTTCTGAAAATGTTGCTTCTCCACTCATCACTGTGGATGAATGGCAGGAATTAGAATCAATAAGTCTGCATCAGACAGTTAGCAAAATAGAACTGAATTTCTAGAATATTCAAAATAAAATCATTTTTGCCCTGATGTTTTTTTTTTTTTTTTTACCTTTGTTCTGTCATTCCTGATACAAGAAGTAGTTGTAGGTTTTGGCAGTAATAGTGATTAAAAAAAGAAGAGTAACTCAATATTCACCTATTTAACAAAAATATAAAGGATCTGGGGCACAGGTAATGAGTGTGCTCTAAGGCACATATTCAGCTTAGAATGAGCAAATGTGATCAATGTTGGTGTTATAATGTGCTGCCCTCCGGTGTCCATTTGGTAGAATGCTAAAAAAATTTCTATAAGGCTATATGTAGCAAATAGATTTCTTTCTTCCCTTTAAATTTCACTATGTCAGTTCATCCCTAGCTCATTTTTGTAAGATATCTGTAAGCATTTTCTTTTAGATGTAATACTCTTCCTCACACACGTAGTGAACTGATTGGTGGTGATTTTTTTGGTAAGGATTCATTTCTCTATTCATGTGTAGTTGACTCATTTTATTTTATTTTTAACCTAATGATTGTTGTATTTGAAATAATTTGAATTTAACCAACATTTCCTAGTACAGAAAAGTTTTCTAAATTGTAGTCTCTAGTACTTTCATCAACTTATTGGGGAATGACATGGAAAATGTCTGTTTAATTGGCTTCTGAGAAGTGGTCTGGCTTTTTTGAAGTTATGGAATCCCTGATACAGTATGTATGAAAGTATGTTTTAGAGAGAGAGCAATTAGCACTCATGTCTCAACTTTGCCCACTTGGGGTATGTTCAGGAACATTTCCAGTAATATAGAAATAATAAGAGGATAATAATGCCCTCTCTCAAAATAAAATCTGATTCTAGATAGCCATAGATTAATGAATGTAAAGCTCAGGGTTAGGCTTACAGCATGTAGCCTTTCTTAAACAAGGAAAAGAATTCCAATCAGCTTCTTCACAGAAGAGATTATATTTAATACTTCTTTGTATTTCTCATTGAACTTAGTACAGTACTTAATACAAAATAGGCACTCTGAAAAACTTGCTAATCCATAGATCAAAAAGGCCATTTTAGACACTGAAGGCAAATGGGATATATTGTTGAGCTAGAGGAAAAGAAAGTCATAGATTTCTTGAGAAGTCAAGAAAAAAAATAACTCAGAAAGGACAACTGTGATTTCCAGGAGAAAAAGCATCTGAAACCTAAAGTTTGACCTAGAAGTAATTAAGACAGTTTTAGAAACATAGTGCTTGGAACAAGGAACATGAGAGTAGTGGGGAGTAGAGTGGCCAAAGCCTTGAATTCCGGGACCAGTAGATGATACAGTGTGGAGGCAATAAAGCTTTCTTATAGAGGAATACATAATCTGGGCACTCTTAAGATCACTTGGCAGGGATGTGAAAAGCAATTGGAAAGAGGATAAATTGGGAGTCTGGAAGCTCTACTTTGGTTAGCAATGCATGCAACAAGCAATGAGGGTCTGAACTTTAGGAGTATAGTGGAAATAAAAATAAAGAGTCAGATGTAAATGATGTTTTAGAAGAATAGGCAGGACTTGGCAACCATTTGGAGGAAGAGAGCCAGTATCAAGGAGGATTCTTATCTTTTGAACCCAGTTTACAGAGAAAAGAGTAGTGATGTTTCTTTGACAGACATACAATTGTTGGGGAAGAGGAAGCTCAAATGGGAAAGCTAGGAGATTTACTTTTAGATATTGTAGGAGAAATCAGTGAGATATAGAAGTGGAGATGTCCAGTAAGCAGTTTGAAATACAGATCTATAGTTATGGAGAACTGAAGATAAAGCTAGAGATTGGAGAATTATCTGTATTAACCAAAAAGCATTTATTAAGCACCTACCATGGGTCAGTCCCAAAGGAGTACAAGAAAAATGGAACTGCAGGAATACCAAGTTGTGAACATGTTTAAATGTAAGACAGAAGCTACGAGAGTGAATGAGATCATTATAGTTGAATAAATAAAAATGGATGAGAGGAGAGCCAATGGATGAATCTTAGGGATTCCTATATTTAAAGCATGGGTAAAGGGAGATTCAAGGAAACTGAGAAGAGTTGGTCAAAAAGGTAAGAAATGAACTTTGACAGTGCAGTGTCACAAGAACCATGAGAGAAGAAGTTGTAAGAAAATATTGCCAAATATTAGTTACATTGATAGATATATTTATACATGGAGATAGATATATATATGTAGCATATAAAATATATAAATATAATGCATACACTACACATATGTAGTATGTATAATGCATATGATAAAGAAAAAAGAGAACACAAAAAATAACATTGACTTTAGAGGAAGAAAATGTCATAATTGATCTTGGAAAGAAATGTTTAAATAGAGCAGTGGAAGAAGAATCCATATTACAAAAGTATAGGAAAGAATGGAAGGGGAATGAGAAGATGGAGCAAGTGGAATATTCATTCTAGAAATTCATCATGCTTATGCTTAAAAAACTAGTGGAAAAAAAAGAGGATTTTTTTTCTAAAGAATGGGAAAGATCTGAGAATATTTGTAGGACAAGGAAAAAGAACCCAGAGAATGGAAAAGACAGAGGATTGATTAATGGAAAGGTTTATATACTCTATATACACCTTTTCAACTTACCTTTAATTGCCTCTCCCCTTTAGCCTCTCCCCTTTAATTGGAGGACTGAAGATTGGAATACTAAAGTCCTAAACTTCCCCTAATAGAGAACTCAAAAGCTCCTTAGTAACTCTGTTCTCCATCAGCAATTCTTGGCTTTCACTCCACAGACCAAAATGTCTTTCCTCCTTCACCCCTTGGTCTCCTCTCCTACTGATCTCTAAACTTTTTCGGCTTCTTTTTGTATATTGTCTTCTTCTCTTACATTGTAAGCTCTTTGAGGGCAGGGATTGTTTCTTTTTTTTTAACTTGCATCCCCAGGGTTTAGCACTGTGTCTGGCACATAAGAGGTATTTAATAAATATTTATTAAATTGAGTTGAATGAAAGGGAATGAAAGATGGAGCAAGATCTCTGAGGAAAGAGGAGAGGAAGTTTCAGGATACAGGTAGGGTGATTAGCTTTAGTAAGATTAAAAGTCTCTTCTGAGATGGATTAAAAAAATAAGAGACTTAGAGGGGAAGAGTGAGAAAATTTATTACAGATGTCTTGAATATTCTCAGTAAAGAATGTATAGGGAAATTAGGGACTGGGAAGAGAAGGTATAGGCTTGAAGGTTTGGGTGAGAGTAGGATATAAGAAATATCTGAGAATATGTTCAATCAGAAAACAGTAAAGGATTTCCATGAAACAGTCAAGACCTCACATCTTACAACTTTTTCCAAATGTGTCTTTGTTAAGTTGTTTCAGTCAAGTCTGACTCTTTATGAACCCATTTGGGTTTTCTTGAAAACATTTTCCATTTCCTTCTCCAAATAGGCCCCACAATAAAGCCATATTGGATTATTTATTAATAGAAAGGATCACAAGTTCATAGATAGAGAACTGAATGAGAACAAAAAGTCACACAATATAACCCACTTAATGACTTGCCCAAAATTATGCAAGTAAAAAGTGTCAGTTACTCTGAGGACATTCTTAAACACTATTTTCACTCAGGCATTCTGGGCCATGTGCTTTAACTTTGGCAATGTACTACCATCTTATTTGACCAGAGTTTTATTATTTCTCCAAATATTGTTATTGCCATTTCCTTCTCTGACTGTACCCTATAATAAAGCCATACTGGATTATTTATTTTTCCCCAAGCACAATCCATGATTCTCCACTTCTTATTCAGTGCTCTCATGTTATTCCTGTCCCTTAGAATTCTTTTTCTCATTTCTACTAGTTGAAAATCTACCTATCCTTTAAGACTTGGCTCAAATGTTACCCTGTCAAATTCTCCTTGATATCCCTCAAAAGATGTACTTTCTCCCTTATCTAGTTTCATAGAATTTTATTTGGTATTTCTTTTAAGGCACTTATTCTTTTCTGTAGTGTAGTTATTTGGATATCTGTGCCAACTAAATTGTAAGCTTATTGTGGGGATAAACTTCTTGATCTTACTCACTTTGTATCAACTAGAGTTGTGTAGTACTTTAACATGCAGATACAAGCTCAGCAAAAATATTAAAAATAATTTATTTTGAACTGAATTTAAAATGTGAGCCACAAAGTCTTGTACAGTCATCTTTTAAATTTGGGAACTTGAGATAAAGAATGTGTGCTGAAATCTGACATATGTAGAAGATGTTTAGTTAATGCTGTGAAGGGGAAAAACCCTTATGCTATAATTCTTTAAATTTAAATTAAAAGGTTCATGCTAAAAAAGATGCTGAAGCATAAAACATTGTTACTAAAAATGGCCAGTTGCCTTACTGTCTTGAAATGCAGAGCCATGAAAAAGAAAAGAAAAGAAAAGAAAAAGTAATTAAAAAAAGAATCTTTTCCTATTTCTCTGTGATGTCACAAAGCACCAAAATCTTCCTTCAACTAATTAGGTACTCCCAGATCCATGTATTCAATGCATAATCATCCTATGACACAATATTAAAGCACACAACCAAATAAACAAGAAGCCACATTAAGTACTGAGAAGTCTCACCAGCAATATCCCAAAGCTACCACTTTCCTACACAAATTATCCATAGAGTGTTGATCTTAGATTCTTGTGATCAATTTTGAGTTTATCCTGCTGCTTCCACAACATAGCAGAAGCAGCATACCTCTAGTCAGTCTTAGTTTGGTAGGTGAGCATCTGTTGCATTTAGTGTATTGACCTTCTCAGCATGGCACCTCATGCAAAGGACACTCAAATTAAATGATGCAGGAAGAGCATAATTTCAAGTCCAGAAATCTGGAGGCAGCAAAAAAAAAAAAAAAAAAAAAAAAAAAAAAAAAAGTGGGTTAAAGACTATGTAGTTCATATAAACTATGTGCAACAAATGCCCAAGACACAAGTATTCCTTGAATGTTTAACCCAGTTTTACAGTTTGAAAAATTCAAGAACAAATTTTTCTTTTGAAAAGATTACTTTTATTGAGTCAATATGCCTTCAATCAAGCCAATAAGTTCAAATAAAAAAGAAAAAATGGAAGGGGAAGTATTGTAAAACTAAATTACAAATATATTTTGTAGTTTTTCATGTGGATCTCCTTTAAAATAATTTCTAAAAAACTTTGTCCTTTTTGTGAATTGAATGCTTCCTTCCATTTCATGATCCTAAAATGGAAAAAACAAAAAACAAAACAAAACAAAACAAAAAAACTATGTTTTAGGAAAAGCATTTGGTTAGGAACTAAGTTACCTCGTGTGTCATCTTGCCTCTAACAGACCTGAATTTTTAACGTTGGGAAATTATTTAACTTCTCTTGACTTCAGTTTCCTCATCTTGAAAAGGAATGGGAATGAGGAGGAAATGTTGAACTAAATGTCAATGAAGTTCTCTTCTTTCAGGATTCATCCCATGAATCCTAAGAATAAAATCACCCTGGGGTTCCAAATTAACAGGTAGGATTGACTGGCTATTCTTTGGGAATGAATCATCTCCTTTTATAATTTATGCTATAAATTCAGGTCTATTGATTGGTTGGAGAGACATATTATGACTTATCACTGTATGTCTTCTTGAGAGGAACTCTGTATTCTCTAGCATCGCTGTCTTTAAAACTCTACTTCTACTACAATTAAAACATATTGAAAATATGTCTTATTTGTATCCTGACCTATAGTCTAAATCAGCCTTTATAGTAGAGGTGAGTTTTATGGCTTACATTTCTATTTTACCATTGCCTTGCTGTAAAACTGTAGTCATATTCTTTTCCTTTCTTTTCTTTTTCATTCAAAAAAGTGATATTTCTAGTAGAAAGTCAAGATTTTAGGAGAATTTAAGAATTAAATTTGCTTATTAACTTAGTTTAGAGGAAAATGTCTCTAGGAAAGAATATTTTTATTCATTCATTCAACAAATACAAAGTGATTTCAAGGTACTTACTATATAAGACACTCAAGCCAATTACTATTATGGAAGTGTAAAAGAGATCTGGCCTTAGTGCTATACAAAGTGCAAAGTGCTATAGACAACTGAGGAGGAAAAAGTCCCCTTCACTCAGAAGGAAAGGGAAGAGTCAGAGAATAGGTAGCCCCCAGGTTTTATTATTAGGGAATATTTTTCCTATTACCATTGTTATCCTTGAATATTTACTGATCAACTCTTAATAGACAACATCTTGAAGAACTGGTTAAAATTGTCCTTTAAAGGTTGCACCCGATACCTAAAATACATAAAGAAACAATTATGATTTGACTTCTTCAGTTCATAAACTTATTTTGATCTTATTTTTTAAAGGAAAAACTGGTCTACTTCCTGGATTGTCCTTTCTAGTCGGAAAATAGAATTCTACAAAGAATCTAAGCAACAAGCTCTTTCTAATCTGGTAAGTAGTTATCTCTTGACTGCTCTCATCTTTTCAGAAATATATGTTTTGTATCATCAAAAATCTCACCATCCCTTTAAGCTTCTAACATCTGAAAGTAGATTCAGGAAATAGCTCAATAAACTTTTAATCAGATGAAGAAAGAATGGAACTTAGTGTCTGTTTTATTAAGTGGTGCATTTGGAAAATAATTGTAAAGTGAGATGAATGGTGAGTGGCTATCTAATAATATGAAGGTAACACTTTAAATTGAGGTGCCATTTATAAATGCTTTATTCTTATTTATGAAATGATTGCTAAATGCACCTACTTGCTCAAATAATGTATTATAAAGTATGTTATAAAATGCATTAGTAATAAATGCTTAATGGATGAGGCTATGAGAAGCTGTTGTAAAGAATATTATGAGACGTAAATCGTATTAAACAATGTACGTGCATCTTTAATACATGAATTTAAGTTGTTATCCAGTATGCAATAAAGCGCTTCATACATTAATAAATAATAATCAGCTGTTTATAAATGGTACCTTAATATAGGTTATACCAGAGGGAAACACTGTAAGTTAGCAAAGTGATTTTTTTTAATCTTAGTCTAACCCTGACACCCACCCTTTGCAGCTGACTTCACTGAATATTTCTTATGACTCCATCTAATGCAATTAATATAATTCCTGTATCTGATAGCCACTAAAAAGTGAAATTTCTTGTCCCTCAGTATTATACCTGGAGGAGAGACTACAGATGTCTGTCTTGAGAAATTTTACAGTCAGAACACAAACAGTAATGGCATATATAGCCCTTCAGTGCTATCATAGGGATACTATGGCCAGCAAACTCCTACACGCTATTATAAACACAAAGGAAGTCACTGAGAGTATGCTGCTGTAGTAGGACCAAGGACACACTTGACAGAATCTGATTGTGAGTGACTCCCAAGGCCGAGCTAACCTGCCATACTGTGTTGAAGTGATGGGTAGCTAAGGAAAGGTACATGCCTGGCAGGAGTCAAAAACAATAACCTAATTTATATTTGGCAGGTAATGAAATGCTGGAGAGTTCTCTGCTGTCCAGCCATGAGTCATGTTTCCTATGTAATCCTCTTTAAATGGGAAACACAAAATCATTCACTAAGGGACATTCATTAAAGGAGGAGATTGGAGGAAGAACAAAAGGTGGCATTTGGTTTGTTCTGATAATTGCAATATTCCTTTATCCCCAAGTGGCCAGCTGGTTTCAGAGTTTTGATGTGGTCCAATCAGGAAATTAATTATGAATAAATTAATATACTTGAGTCTTTTATAGGGAGCCACTTTTGACTGTTGCAGCAATGTGTGTCAGTTTTGGGGTTTTATTTATTTATTTGTTTTTGGCCAGGATAAGTTTAAAATAATCTTTTTTTAAGGGAATGAAGTAACCTTAAGGGCAATATGAAGGCAGGGAAAAAAAAATACCTCCCATGCTAAAGCCATCCCCTTGGCTTTTTCTTTGGACGTATTCTGATGGGGATATGGAGAAATAAAGGGAAATTGTTTGCATTGCTCATGCTTTGCTGCTGAGAAGATCATCTTTGTCCTGCTGAGTGAGAAGAATACTGTTGGAGCTGAGTTTATATGAATGTGCTGGGCTAATGGGAGAGATTAGGTTCCAAATTAAAGCATTTGGTTTAGTTTAGTTTCTCCCCCCTCCTCCTTCTACCCCCTTAAAATCTCTCTTACCAGGAGATTCACTTATCAACTGCTTAATTTTATCCAGGTGGGACAAAACTCCATTTAAAGTTATGTGGAATCTTTAAAAACCCAGCTCACTAATTAGGTTTCTTCAGGTTAAAGGCAACTCTGTCTTCAGAACTGTTGCAAAAATCTCAAACTCTTTGACTTTTAGAAGAAAGAAGAAATTGGTAAACATATCTTGGCAGTACTAACAAAGTACTCCTGGCTCTGTTTTCAGTGCCTTTATTTATTTATTTATTTATTTATTTTTTTCCCAGGCATTCATTGTCTTCAAAGGGAATTCAGGGCAGGAATTAAATGTGAGCTCTGGTAATAGAGATGAGAGTTAAGAGCTCTTGTTTATACAGTCTGAATTGTCTTACTAGTTGTCTTGTTGGATTTGATTTAAATTAGTATTAGAGCCTTAGTAAGATCAACCACACTGACCAATCCCTTTTTCAAAGAGATGATATACCAATTGCCAAACGTTGATTAAAGATAATGTGGTTTACTTTGCAAGAATTTTATGATAAACGTTCAGGATTTTTGTTCTTACCCACTTCACACATGCTGGCATGTGTTGTTGGGAGGGGGGGTTAAGGGTACAGATGGGAGGAGAAAAGAGGAATTCCTCCCTTTCATCCGAGTCATTTGAAACTGCTCATGGATAATGACAGAAAGGGACTGAAAAATGTAAAAGGTATGTACATGATTAGTTTACCAAATGACATGGTTAAGTCCATTTGGGCAATTGAGGTATTCATATGCTACATATGGTAATAGACAGTAGTCCAAGAAAACTATCACCAGAAACCCATTTCAAAAGGAAATATATATATTTGCATGCTGTGTTGAGTTTATTATCCTTTTTTTAATATAAAATTTTAACTCTTTAATGTGATTTCCCTCCTTGAATTAGTTGATATTTGCTTATTTTTGTTATACCTTTACAATAGACATGACAAGAGCTAGAATTAATTTGGTTTTGACCTTTGTATTTCTAGTAACTAATATAAGACAATACCGTGCACAGAGGACTGAAGATTTTGAGTTGGAATGAGCTTTAGAGGTTATTCTATCTAAAACCCCCTTTTACAAATAAGGAAACTTGGTTGAGAGAAGCTCACTGACTTTCTTAGGAGTATGAAGTTCTAAGTTTCAGTCCTAGTACTTCAGTCTTCTTACCCCTCACTCCTCCAAATATATTCTTAGATCCAGAGACACTAGCCTCCTGGCTGTTCCAAGAACAAGACATTCCATCTCTAGGCTCTGGGCATTTTTTGGGACTGTCTCTCATTCCTGAAATGCTCTCCCTCCTCCTTTCAGACTACTAATTTCTAGGTCTTTTAAATTCCAATTAAAATCTCTTCAACAAGAAATCTTCCCTAATCCCTCTTAATTTCAGTGCTTTCTCTCTTTTAATTATTTTCTACTTATTTTGTAAATAGCTTACTTTGTTATTGCCTCTCCATTAGATAGTAAACTCCTAGAGGGCAGGGACTGTCCTTTGCCTCTTTTTGTATCTTTAATACTTCACAGTATATCTAACACACAATTATAGCTTAAGAAATGTTAAGAATGAGAATGAGTTGCTGAGAACTCATCAGTCCACTCACATAGAGAAATATACAGATAAGCATCCATAGAGATTAATTTATACCTAGACAAGTGGCAAATCTGAATTTCTGGTTATCTTTTCATTTTTAAACTTTAAAGTTCAGGATGCCTGGAGGCTAAATGTGCCCAGAGCATAGCTTGGGGGCTAGAGTCTGTATCCAGTCACTCCATTCTGGTATCCCATCTCCTTAAATATTTTGGAGAGTGAAATCCATTTAATTGATTTGAAGGAGAATTTAACAGACTATATCTGAATAGTATAGTTGGAGTAAGGACATAAATTGCCTGACTTTTGAGCTGAAAAGTCAGGTCTATGAATGGCTCTATCTACCTACCTATCTGTCTAACTATTTGTCTATGTCTATTTCTATAAATGTACTTTTCAATTAAAGTTCCAGCAAATTCTAGATGGATAGATAATCCTAGTATAAAAAGTCAAACCATAAAATTATTAAATAATAGAAAATATACTTCATAACTATATTCATATGCATTTAAAACAGATAAATGATAGAGAACAATAATATTAATTATATGAAATTAAACACAAAAATAAAACAAATTTAATTAGAATAAGAGTAGAAAAGACCATTATATTAAATATCTCTAATAAAATGTTAATATATATAATATCTATACAAAATTTATATAAATAAATAAGATTAAGTACCATTCCCAGAAGTGATCAAAGGACATGAACCAATAATTTTCAAAAGAATAAGTGAAAACTATATACAATTACCTAAAATATTTAAAATAACTGATAATGAACAAATATAAATGGAAATAATCCTTATATACCAACTAACAATCATCTGACCAACAAAGATTCTATAAGCTGGAAAAACTCTTTTTGGAAGTGATTTTGGGAAGACAGAGTTGTGAATTGGTTTTTACCAGGAAAACAATTTGAATTATTCAAGAAAAGTTACTAAACTGTTCATAACCTTTAACTCAAAGATTCTACTACTGGAACTACATTCCAGTTATGTAATTGGCAGAAAGAAAAATCCCATATATAGAAAAAATGTTCATAGTAGCATCATTTATAATGATAGAAACAATATGTATGCCTAACAATTGGGAGATGGATGAATATATTAAATATATTTATAATTTAATATTACTCTATCAAATACCTTGAAAATTATGAAGAATTAAGGAAAATATAGATAATCTTGTATAAAGTAATGCAAAATGATGGAAGCAGTGCCAAAAGAATGGCATAGACAATGGCAATAACAATATTTGGAGAAATAATAAAACTCTGGTCAAATAAAATACTAGTACATTGCCAAAATTAAAGGACATAGCCCAGAATGTCTGTGTGAAGATAATGTTTGAGTATGTCCTCAGAGGAACTGATATTTTTTACCTGTATAACTTTTGGGCAACTATTATTTTACTTCTCTGGACCTCAATCTCTTTTTTTTGCAAAATTAAGTGTGTTATACTGTGTGGCTACCTTGTTTCCCTTCAGCTCTATATTATGATCTTGTGATTTTTTTCTATTAAGAAAAAAATGTTTTCTTGGGGAACATACTGTGTTTGTTTGAATATTGTGAAAATAAAAAGCATCCATTAATTCATGTAAAAATTGTTCACTTTTAAAAATTAATGATAAGTTTTTAAATAGGAAATAACTAACAATGAGGGGCTATAGTTTGCAGAAGTGAATAATCTTAAAAACACTTTATAGAAAATTTGTTAGGCTTAGAAAAGAAAAGGACAGACTTAGAAATGGCAAAGAAATTCAAGAGGGCAATTTTTTTTTGTTTTTTCCCCTGTGGGAAGCCCACATTCTTTTTTTTTTTTTTTAAAGCTTTTTATTTGTATAACATATGTATGGGTAGTTCCCCAACATTGATCTTTACAAAGCTTTCCATTACAAATTTTACCCCCAGTCCCCTCCCCTCCCCTAGATGGCAGGAAGTCCACTACACTGTTAATAATGTTGAAATGCTTGAGAAGTTATACAAGAAAAATCCTATCTACAAGAAAAAAAAAAAAGAATCAGAGAAAGGCAACACAATGCAAGCAAATGTCAATAGAGATCATGAAAATGTTACGTTGTGGTCCATATTTCATTTCCCTCTCTCTGGGTGTATATGGTTTTCTTCAGTGAACAATTGGAACTGGTTTGAGACAATTCTTTGTTGCAGAGAGCCATGTCCATCAGAATTGATCATCATGTAATACTGTTGTTGCTGTGTATGATGATCTCCTGATTCTGCTCGTTTCACTCAGCATCAGTTCATGCAAGTCTCTCCAGGCCTCTCTGAAATGGTCCTGCTGGTCGTTTCTTACAGAGCAATAATATTCCATAACATTCATATACCATCATTTATTCAGCCACTCTCCAATTGATGGGCATCCCTTCAGTTTCCAGTTTCTAGCCACTACAAAAAGGGCTGCCACAAACATTCTTGCACATGTGGGGCCCTTTCCAAGAGGGCAAATTTTTGATGTGGAAAAGAAAATGAATTGAAAGAGTAATTGTTGGATGAGAATTCCCTAAAAAAGTAGGAGATAAGATTATTTGCTGAGACTTAAAGAGCTAGGAAGAAGTTATTTCAGTATATTTCCTGCTGTATTAATTCTCTTCATACATAAAAGTAACTAAGATTGAATAGTACAGTATAATCATTGAAGCTGAGGAGGGCAAAGAGATGGCATATTGCATTAGGAACTGACGCAACTGTAGTCATTAAATATGATGACAAAATAGTGTAGAGAAAAGCACTGTGAGTCAAATGCTACATTATCTTGGAAGTTGGTAGATGACAATGTTGAATTAGTGACTGCACTGCCTGTGGATGCTTGCTGCTCTTATAGTCCCCTTCTCATTGGTGGAGTCTTCCTGACACCTTCATTTTGCAGAATCCTAGAGTAGTTGTCACTGATAGTCAGAATCATGTCATTCTGCCTCCTCTGCCTCCTTATTCCAATCTTTCTGGCTCCTTCTCCCATTGGTGAGCCTCCATTTTGGATCAGTCATTCTTTATTCTCTGGACTTAGCTACCATACCCTCTCTCAATTTTTAGATCCCCTTTTTATGTGTTGTCTTCCCTTGGAAGGATATAAGCTCCTTAAAGGCAGGGGCTCTCCTTTTTATTTGTGTTTGTATCCCCAGTATTTCGCACAGTACCAGGTACATATTAAGAACTTATTAAATGCTTGGTGACAGACTCATTGTGGAGTATATGTGGTAAGTATTTTGTATTTTAAGAGAAGAGATAATGTTGAGTTACGTTGGAGCAGGAATGAACATTCTCTCCCTTATTTCCCAATGAATCAAAGTAGTAGAAGAAAGCAAATTTAAGAAAAGAGAAAACCCAGATTTCCGTAAATGTGAGGAATTGAAGGAAGTGCTTATGCAAAAGGTTGATGATGTAAGGAAATTTATTCAAAGATAGGATTGTTAACTGTAGAGCTCAAAGGAACCTTAATATCCATTTTTATACCTTAATTTAATAGATGAGGAAACTGAGGTACAGAGATAGAAAATTACATGGCTGAGTTCCCATAGGAAGTATCTGAGGTGTTTTTAAAACCCAGCTCCATTCTGCCACTCTGCTTCTCAAGAGAAAAGGTCATCAACAGAACCAGATGGAAAGATCTAGTAAAAAATTGTATCAATAGGGCAAGGAATAGAAAGACTCCTTTAGAGCAGTCTGAAAAGAGATTAAGGGGTAGCCCGGATGAGGAAGGTACATTCAAGCAGCAGGCATGAATTAAGCAAGAATTTGGGGAGATGGAGCTGAAAGAATATGGCAGAAAGACATCGCTGGTCACACAAATCCTTCAAGCTCACTCCTCTTCTGGTCACTGAAGTCCAGTGGCATGACAAACATCTGAAGAACTGGTGATGACCAGGATGCAGTGAATGACCGTGGTGTCTCCAACGGTTGACCAAGCTTTAAGCTTTCCACAAGACAGCTTCAGCTGCCTTTGAAACCGTTGACACATATTGTCCATCAGTTACCCTTAAGGTGATTTAGCCTTTCTGCTGAAATGGTTTACCCAGGTATGGCAACCATAAACTTTTTGGTGCCATAGGTAAGAGTAGAGTGTCAGGGGGAGATCAAAGACAAATGAGCAGCCTTGAAAAGGACTTGACGGAACTATTGGTCTTCCTTGAGTGTCCCAAACACCCCTTTCTTCCATTGCTTGTGTGGAGGGGAATAAAATGGAAGAAGACTGGAATGGTAAGAAGGATCTAGCCTGGGAAGGACTTTCAGTGACAAATAGGAGACCCCACTAAGGATCATTGGCTAAGGGAGTGACACTCTAGGAAAGTCACTTTGGCAATCGAATAAAGAATGGATTGAGAATAGAGTAGCAGGGAATCCAACCAGAATGTTATTGCAATAGTCCACAAGTAATGCAATGGAGGCTTATACCAGGGTGGCAGATGGGTAGAATAAATATGAGAGAGGAGGCAAGAATGGCCCTGAGGTTGGAAGCCTGGAAGCCTGGAAGCCTGGGACAGTGAAAGTGCCCTCAGTAGTAACAGGGAGTTTGGAAGAGGACAGAGTTCTAGGTATGTGGGAGAGAGGGCAGAGGTCATGAGTTTTAATTCTGGATTTGTTGAGTTTAAGATACTTGAGACCTTCAGCCTGAGATGTACAGTTTGTGATACAAGACCTGAGCACAGGAGAGAGACAGGTCAGAGATATGGGCCCTGAGAACATCTTAATTCAGATAATAATTGAAGCCTTTGGAGCTGATATAATTCCCCCTTGACATAATAAAGACAAAAAAGGGATCAAACTAACTCTAGGGGACACCAAGGTTAGTGATCATGATCTATCTGAGTGAAAGTCGAGCGAAGAATACCAGGAAGTTGTTAGATAGATAACCAAGTAAGAGAGCAGTGTCATGAAAACCTAGAAAGGAGAAAGTATTTAGGACACAAGGGTGGTCTAAAATGTCAAAGGCTGCATAGAGAGTCTGATAACACTATTATAACACAACACATAATTTCAAAAATACTATAACTATATTAGAAGCTTAATGCCCCAGAAAGAGGTAATTGATCACTCATACTGTTCTGAATAATCCATATATGTTAAAAGTATTTTAAAAATTATATCTTATGCCACACTCAAAAATCTTTAATAGCAATAGGAAGTCAACAATACTACTTCGAATAAAAGAAAACTTTTCAAGACGTCTAATGTCCTATTTGCTCTTTGAAACCATTCATCCTTCCATAACCTTGAAGGCTAAAAAGGAATAATATAAAAGGCCTCATTAAAGTAATCTGTTTACTTTTTTAATATTGTTTACTTCCAAGAAGAGTGAACGCAAGCATTACTTAAATAATGTAATAAAATCAATGTTCATTCAATATTTTATGACTTTAATAGCAAAATGAAGTTATTTATGACAATAAAATGATGATTTAGCAAAAAGATCAAAATAGTTTTTAATCAGAAAACTATTCATTAATTATTAAATATTGTGGACAAAGTGAATAGGGAAGACTTCAGTTTTACAAAGAGAATATCTTTTTTTATCTTTACAAAAAGAATACTTTTCTTCTTACCTTGATGCCTTCAAAAGAGAAAATGGAAATATCCCAATCAACTTCATCATCTTGCTGAACAAAATTCAGGCATTAAAAGATAGCTTATTTTTTACATTAGGTTCACATAAGAGATCCTGTGAGGTTCGGTGGGTGGGAGGAGTGGGGAGGATAGTTATTACTGGGAAAGGTTTGTTGTTGTTTTTTTCAATTTTAAATATATGGTCTTAACCCCCCAACTTTTTGTGGTTTACACTACCATATGGCCTCATCATTTCTAATAATTAGACAAAATGATAACATAAAACCTAAGGGGAAGAGGAAAGGGAGAGAACACAGAGGAGAGGGATAATGTATTCCTGTATTTTATTAACAAAAACCTCTTTCTAATCAAAAATTAAATCAAGCAACTGATATAAATACAAATGAGGTCTAGTTCTCTGCATTATACAGTATAGATGGATTTTTATAATTTTCTCCAGATCTGATCATTAACCACCATAAATACTGCATCTTACATGACTTTTAATAACCAGAAAACCTATGAAATTGATATGATGCTACATAAATGGATAATAGTGTATTATCCTTAAGCAAACTTCACCTTAGGCTGTCCCAGAGATCTATTTTCATTATAAAGCTTGACTCTCTGAGGTTTATCATTTTGGCTAAAGTAATACAACTGAATTATAGTTAGTCATGTGATACAATATGCTTGCATGCTTAAAAAATGACTTTAGAAATTCACTGATTTTTTTTTTCCTGAGCAAGTATTTGCTCTTGGGTATTTAATATTAGGTTATTGGTCCTTCTGAAAGTTTACTTACTGAATGAAAATGCTGTTTTGTATCAGTATTCTAAAAGAACGGGTGCTGGGTACATTGACTCAAGGCACAAATCAGCAGACATTTTGTAGGAAATTCTACCAAAACAAATAGAATTTTGTTTTGTTTTATTTTCTCTTGTTTTATGTTAGCAAAACATTTTTACCTGCTGGTCCCTCCTACAATGAACAAGATGTCAAGGCTATTGTTAAAAACAAAACAACAACAAAAAAAAAAGTATTTTTTTTTCTCTTTTCATAACTTTGAATCTCTACTAACTCAGTGAGGATTTAAATATATAATAACAGTAATTCCAGACTGTAAACAACTATTATACCCTTAACCTTCATGTTTTTCAAATTTAAGTGTCTTCCACATGAAGGCAAAGAGCATAAATTTAAAAAAATTGATATGACTACAATAAATAAGAAAATTATTTTAAAAAAAAAGCTAAAAACCTCAGACAAATTAATGCAAAGTAAAAGCAAAATTAGTGTAATAGACAACATAACAACTATATTGACATGTATTATTATAAAAAAAAGTTAAAAAAAAAAAGCACTGCGTAAAATGCACAGAATAGTATGTAGAATTGTAAATACGTATCTCACATTCTCTCCCAGGCAATTTTAAGCCAATGACACTTGGTGTTTTATATCCTCTTACATGATCAGTTTGGTTGGAGTAAAATCATTGAATTTTAAAAATTGATTTTAGGTTTCATATTTCTAAGTGAGAGAAATAAATCTGCATTTACTTTCTAGAATACAAATTACTAGTAATAAAGTTGTAAAAGACAGTGTGATGTGATGAATAGCTGGGAGTCAAGTAAATAGAGTTTCAAGTCTCACCACTGACATACAATGTAACTGTGGACAAGTCCCATAACAACAACAACAAATCATCATCATCATTATCATCATCATCAATAATTAACCTTTGTAAAGGGCAAAAAGATATTAAATGACTGGCTCAAGATTATACTGGTTAGAAATGTCTGAGACTGGAATTGAGTTCAGGTCTTCTTGACTCCAGTTCAGTTACCCCATCTATTGAACCACCTACCTACCCCTAATTTATCAATGCTTCAGATATTCTTCTAAAATTAATGATCAGGGGGGCAGCTAGGTGGTGCAGTGGATAGAGCACCAGCCCTGAAATCAGGAGGACCTGAGTTCAAATCTGATCTCAGACACTTAACACTTCCTAGCTATGTGACTCTGGGCAAGTCACTTAACCCCAATTGCCTCTGCCAAAAATAAATAAATAAATAATAATAAAATAAAATTAATGAGCAGTAGGAATTTCCTTACAAAGAATTTCACAAAATGATGGAATCAGATTGAGACCTTGCCCACTTCACCAAAGGCAACAAGTACACAAGCACACACACATAGATACACACTGATTTGGTGCCCCATGTGAATTTATTAGTAAGTCCTTTTTTGTATTTTGCATATTGAAAATAATAATAATAATAAAATTAATGAGCAGTAGGAATTTCCTTACAGAGAATTTCACAAAATGATGGAAGCAGATTTAGACCTTGCCCACCCCACCAAAGGCAACAAGTACACAAGCACACACACATAGATACACTATGATTTGGTGCCCCATGTGAATTTATTAGTAAATCCTTTGTATTTTGCATATTGAAAGTACTCTCTGACCAGACCCAAGATCTCATCCTCTTATTGGTTAGTTAGAACTCCCATTGCTCAGGCCAAGGATGTATTTCTCTTTGTGCTTCATTTTCTTATCTCCACCTGACTTTCTCTACCTTACTCAGTGCCAGATCCCCTTCTCACTATACCTCCTCCCCAAATCCCTGAAATATCCCTTTTCAATCAGCCTTTTCTATGAAGTCTTCCTCATTAGAATGTTAACTGCTAGAAGGCAGAAATTTTCTTTCTTCCTGATTCTATTTGTATTCCTAGCACTTAGCATAGTGCAAAACACACTTAAGAATGCTTATTGACTGACTGACTTAATGACTTTAGTTATTTGGGGTTCGATTCAAATAAATTTGTACTAGGTGACTCCAGTTTCCAAAAGAGAAGGTCAAATAACCTCCCAACTAAGACCTCCCAGTTTTTCTGAAAAAATGCAGTTTAGAGTGTAATGATTCATTTCAGGCCTTTAGTTTTCTATATTGTCATTAACCAGTTTCCAATATCGTTATTTAAACCTATACCATTTTAATGAAACATTAGTGAGATGATCTGCTGGTCACCATTTTCTATGTAAAAATGTAATATGCGTAACAAACTGTTTTTGAATCACCCCTTCTTTTCTGTAGAACTAAGAATTCTTCATGGCTTAGCTTTTCCCTTGTATGGCTTACAAAATGACAACACTCATCATCTTTGCAGTTCTCTGAATTCTCTCCAAATTCTTCATAGCCTTCTGCGGTTATGGAATTCTAAAATTAGCTCAGTCTTCCAGTAAATTCCTACCAGAATAATGTGAAGATTGCTCTCCTATTTGTGTATCCCTTCATTGTAAAGTGTTTTTTTTCTTTATTTGTTTTATGGGAAGAAATTATTATGTCTCTGAGGTTTTTCTATCATAATTGTACAATTTCCCTAATTGTATCATTCTATCATTATCCATAATGTTTTGTAAATGAAATTGTATTCTCAACAAGGAATATGTTGCCTTTGGTTTTCCTATCTTTTTATGTGGTAAGCTGCTCTAGAATTTAGACTGAGGACATTTTTTGGGAACTCATTGCATCTTCACTGTCGTATTCGCTTTACCTTTGTCTACTTATAACTTACTGTTTAAGTAGTATAGATGGGAGTTGGCACAATTGTATACAAGAGCTTCTTTTCATTATCCTTTCTTCTAGTATGATTTTGATTTTGATATTTGCTTTGATAATGCTCTGACTGAACAGGTAGCCAGCAACCCTGAAATGATGGCTCTGTAATGAGAGGCACATAGCATAATGAAATAGTGTTGACTTGAAGCCAGGAGATAACAAGAAAATTATCTTATCTATTTCTAAGCCTTACTTTCCTTATTGGTTAAAAAAAAAATTGATAACACCTGAAACATTTACTTTATAGAGTTATTAGGAGAATCAAATGAGACAACATAAAGTATTTTATGAACTTTAAGGAACCATTTACATGTCAGATATGACTATTAACTGTTAATCAAAAACACTTGTTGAATATCTATGTGGTAGACATTACAAATGCAAGAGTGATACAGCTCCTGTCACCAAGAGGCTTATATTCTATTCAGTTATTTCTCATATATCAAAATAGCTATTTTAAAAAAAAAGATTTAAAAAGATTAAAAATGTTTAATGACTTGTGAAATAATTATTTAAGGAAGTTAGAAACAAGGATCTTTTGGGCAGTCCACAAACTCTGATTTCTCCATCTTGATATAGTGAAGCATATTTTTCAAACTTATAATGGAAGTAGTTTCACTGCTCTCTCTTTTGCCCAACTTCACTTTAAAGATTCTAAATCTCAAGATATATGTTGACTTAGCTTGGATGGCCATAAGTACTTAATAAATGCTTGTTGGATTTATCTTGTCAAGTTTTCCATAGAATTACTCTTCTTCACCTAGGTGGTTGGTGCAGTGAATAGAATGTTGGGCCTGGAGATGGGGAGACGAGTTAAAATACCATCCTATATACTTAGTAGTTATATAATCATAGGAAATTCATTTAAATTATGCCTGCTGAGTTTCTTCAATTGTAAAATGGAGTCATGGTAGCAGCTACCTCATAGAGTAAAGATCAAATGAGACAATATTTTTAAGTGCTTTGCATGGTGCTTAATATACAGTAGGTACTTAATAAATGCTTGTGCCCTTTCCACTTCAATTTTTACAATAAATATTGGCACAAATGGCACAATACCATTTTGCTTATGCTCATCATGATCATATAAAGAATATAGGATTGTAGATTTAGATCTGGTAGAGATGGGTTAGATGGATTAATAGATAGATGGATGGGCAACCAAATGGCACAATGGATTATATGCCTGATCTGATGCTAGAAGGAGCTGAATTCAAATCTAGCCTAAGGCTCTTAACTCCTTTTTGCCTCAATCTTTTCAGCTGTAAAACTTCCCAGATTTCTTGGGAGGATCAAATGAAATAATAATTATAAAGCACCTGACAGAGAGTGTTATTGTTTAGCCAATAGTCATATCTGATTCTTTATAACCCCAAGGACCATAGCAAGCCAGGCCATTCTGTCCTACAGTGTCTACCAAATCCTTCATGTTTGTTGTTTCCATGACACTATCTCTTCATTTCATCCTCTATCATCCTTTTCTCCTTTTATTGTCAATCTTCCCAACATCAGAGCCTTTTCCAATTAATTGTCTTCTCATTATGTGTCCAAAGTATTTAAGACTCGGCTTCAGTATTCTAATGAGTAGATAGAGTAATAATTTCTTTGAATATTGACGGATTTGATCCCTATGTTGCCCAAAAGTCTTCTTCAGGATCACAATTTGAAAATGCCAGTTCTGCAACATTCAGCTTTTCTGATAGTTCCATCAGCCATATATTACAACTGGAAAAATCAAGGACCTTTATCAGCAAAGTGATATCTCTGCTTTTTTGTATTCTGTCCAGACTTGTTATGGCTTTCCTTCCAAGGACTATCTTTTAATTTCATGTCTATAATCACCATTTACAGTGATTTTTTTGATCATAAGAATATAAAATCTGACACTGTTCCATTTTTTTCTCCCTCTATTTGCCAGGAACTAATAGGACCAGATGCCATAATCTTAGTATTGTTGTTGCTATCATTTTATCTTGTTTCATGCCAGTTTTTATACTCTTCTCTTTCACCCTTTTTAAGAAGTTTCTTAATTCTTCTTTACTTTCTGCCATTGGAGTGATATCATCTTCATATCTGAGATTGTTGGTATGTCTCCCAGCAATCTTAATTCTAGCTTTTGATTCACACAGTATGGCATTTCGCTTGATGTACTCTGTGCATAAGTTAAATTAAAAAGGTGACAAGTAAGTCTTATATATATATATATATATATATATATATATGTATATATATATATATATATATATATATATATATATTGCTTTTTGCTGAGGCAATTGGGGTTAAGTGACTTGCCCAGGGTCACCCAGCTAGGGAATGTTAAGTGTCTGAGACCATATTTGAACTCAGGTCTTCCTGATTTCAGGGCTGGTGCTCTATTCACTGTGCCACCTAGCTGCCCTTATATTATTTTTCTAATCTTAAATCAATTAGTTTGTTCCATGTTTAGTTCTGTCATTTCTTGACCCACACATAAGTTTCTTGGGAAGGATGATCTGGTACTATCAATTTTTTGAAGTTGATACAATTTATGGTGATCAAAACAATTAAAGCATTTATTATAGTCAATGAAGCTAACATTGTTTGTTTGTTTGTTTGGAACCCCCTTGTTTTCTCCATAATCCAGCTGAGGTTGCCAATTTGGTCTCTAATTCCTTTGCTTATTCATTAACCCTCCTGTACTTGGTAATTTTCAGTTCACATATTGCTGACACCTGGCTTGCAAAATCTTAAGAATTATCTTTCTGTGTGTGAAATTCATAACTATATGATAGTTTGAATATTCTTTGACATTGCTTTTCTTAAGGATTGGGATGTAAACTGATCTTTTCCAAATACAATGCCCAATGTTAATTTTCCAAATTTGCTGGCATATTGACTACAACACTTTTAACAGCATAAACTTTCAGAATTTTAAATAGTTTAGCTAGAATTTTGTTCACCTCCACTAGTCATGTTGTTAGTAAGCTTTCTAATGCACACTTGACTTTACTGTCCAAGCTGTGTGGTAATAGATTCATAACTACACTATTATGATTATCAGTGATCTTTCTTGTATAGTTCTTCTATATATTATTGACACTTCTTAATGGCTTCTACTTCTATGAAGTCTTTACCATTTTGGTCTTTTATCATCTCCATTGTTACATAAAATATTCCCTTATTATCTCCAATTTTCCCTACCAGCTCTCTCGTCTTTAACATTTAATTTTTTTCTTCTTGTTCATCTAAGAAAACCTTGTCTCTCTTGGCTATTCTCTGGAATTCTGTTGGGTATATCTTTCCCTCTTCTCTTTACTTTTTGCTTTCCTTCTTTCCTCAGTTATTTATAGAGCTTTATGAGACAGTCATTTTGCTTTCTTGCTCTTCTTTTACTTTGGGTTATTTTTGGTTGATGCCTCCTGTACCCTCTACCAGATCTAATCCTTCAAATCTTTTCATTACCTCAGTGGAAGTGATACATATACAAAAGGAATATTATTTAGTTCATACCTTTATGGTCTGATAGTTTTTCCTACTTTCTTCAATTAAGGTTAAAATTTTGCTATTAAAAACTCATGATCTGAACCACAGTCTTGGTTTGGAAAACAACAGGCTTTCTAGGTCTTGATCTGACTGCATAGAGTTTCTTCATTTCTGAATGCAAAGTATTAATCAGTCTGAGTTCAATAATGATCATCTGATGACTTCCATGTGTAGAGTTGCCTTTGGGTTGCTGAAACAGAGCGTTTGCTGTGAACAGTGAGTTAACTTGATGAAACTCTAATAGAGTATGCTTTGCTTCATTTTATACTCCTAGACCAAACTTGTCTTATTCCAGTTATCTTTTGATTCCCTATTTTAGCATTCCAATACCCTATGTCATCTTTTTTTCCCATAATATTTCTAGGAGATTCTGTAAGTTTTCATAGAATTAAGCAACTTTGCTCTCTTCAACATCAATGATTGGAACATAGCCTTGTATTATTGTGATGTTGAACCATTTGCCTTGGATTTGAGCAGATATCATTGTCATTTCTGAGGTTATAACCCAGTCCTATTTCTTCTTTTGACTATGAGGACTATTCCATTTCTTCTAAAGTACTTTTACATACATCAGTACATGAAATGCCCAGAATGCATAAAATGAGCATTATATAAATATTAGCTTATAATAGTAGTGGCAGTAATAGTAGAGGTAGTAGTAGTAGTAGTAGTAGTAGTAGTAGTATTTAGTAGCAATAATAGTAGTAGTAGTGGTAGTAGTAGTAGTAATAATAGTAGTAGTAGTAGTAATAGTAGTAGTAGCAGTAGCAGCAGCAGCAGCAATAGTAATAATTGTAGCAGTAGTGATTCTAGTGTCAGTGTTATTGTTATGGATAGATTATTTATCAAGTTCTCATTATGTGCTAGGTTCTATGCCAAGTCCTCATGTTACAAATGGAAGCAAACCTTTAAGGGAGCTTACATTCTAGTGGAAAAAGACAACACATGAAAGGAGACTTAAAGGAAGGGTAAGGAGGATACTCATAAAGTAGTAAGCCCTCTAATAAAAAAGTGAAAAAGTTCAGTCAGAAGGGGAACTGGGAATGAAGTTCATATTCTGGGCACTTCATGAAATGGTGGTTCAGGCAAGGGATTCATCAATTAGAAGAGAAGCATATCTGAGCAGTTTGCAAACAAGGAGGTAGAAAAGTCAGGAGATTGAAGGATGGTGCTAGGAATAAAGTGATCATAGCTTGGGTACCCCATAAAATGATAATTCTTATTATATTTGTGAGACCAACTTCAATTCTTTTCTCTTCCATCAGCAGGGGAATCTGATTTGTCATTCCTTTCACATATCAAAAATTCTCATGAGTGGCAAATTAAAGGATTAGAGGAGCTAGTTTCATCAAACTGCCTAATATAGCCAAAAGAAATTTTGTGTTCCAGTTCATTTAGAGGGAGAATGCTTATAAGTATGTGGTTCACTTCCTTTACTCACCTATCAATCTATTGGTCATTGGACAAAGGTCTCACATTAAGAATAACAATAGATAAATCAGTGTTTATGGCTGGACTAAGAACTGTGACTTTTAGCATAATTTTCAAGTTGTTTTGCCATTCTGTGGTTCTTTGAAGAAGTGGAAGGGGCCATACTGCAATGGATGAAATTCTATACTTTGTTTGACCAAATACATTGGTCAAATATAAAACCGAAAACATTGAAAATATAATGGCCGGTCTTCTGATTGTAAGCCTCTTTGGCCCTTAGGTAGCAGATAGTAGTTTGTTGCTAGTTACGGCTAAAACTTTCTAATCATAATAAGCCATGATTTTAAGAGCTTTTCTGAGGAGCTTGGTTTAAGAACAAACAAATCCTGATTATGTCAATAGAATTGATAGAGCAACCAAATCACTATTGATCGGAGAAATGCAAATTAAGACAACTCTGAGGTACCACTACACACCTGTCAGATTGGCTAAAATGACCAGAAATGATAATGAGGAATGTTGGTGGGGATGTGGGACAACTGGGACACTGATACATTGTTGGTGGAACTGTGAACAGATCCAACCATTCCGGAGAGCAATTTGGAACTATGCTCAAAAAGTTATCAAACTGTGCATACCCTTTACCCAGCAGTGTTTCTATTGGACTTATATCCCAAAGAGATCTTAGAGGAGGGAAAGGGACCCACATGTGCAAGAATGTTTGTGGCAGCCCTTTCTGTAGTGGCTAGAAACTGGAAACTGAATGGATGCCCATCATTTGGAGAATGGTTGAATAACTTATGGTATATGAATGTTATGGAATATTATTGCTCTGTAAGAAACGACTTAGCAGGATGATTTCAAAGAGGCCTGGAGAGACTTACATGAACCGATGCTGAGTGAAATGAGCAGAACCAGGAGATCATTATACATTGCAACAACAATACTATATGATAATCAATTCTGATGGACATGGCTCTCTTCAACAATGAAATGTTTCACACCAGTTCCAATTGTTCTGTGAAGAAAGCCATATACACCCAGAGAGAGGGATGTGAAATGTGGACCACAACATAACATTTTCATGTTTTTTATGATGTTTGCTTGCATTGTGTTTCCTTTCTCAGATTTTTTTTTTGTAGACATGATTTTTCTTGCACAACAATGATAAGTGTGGAAATATGTATACGTATATTCGATTTGTCAAGTATTTTAACATAATTAACATGTAGTGGATTTCCTGCCATCTGGGGGAGGGGTGGGGACTAGGGGGGAAAATTTGTAACAGAAAGCTTTGTAAGAGTCAGTGTTGAAGAATTACCCATACATATGTTATGCAAATAAAAAGCTTTAATAAAGAAAAAAAAAAGAATTGATAGAGCAAGCTTGAAAGAGAAGAACAAACATTC
Source organism: Myrmecobius fasciatus (assembly GCA_023553655.1). Taxonomy (NCBI): domain Eukaryota; kingdom Metazoa; phylum Chordata; class Mammalia; order Dasyuromorphia; family Myrmecobiidae; genus Myrmecobius; species Myrmecobius fasciatus. The sequence goes on along the minus strand of JAJPUD010001003.1, from coordinate 123,416 downwards.
ATTAGATGAGCAAATCTACTCATTATAAAATCATTGATAATGGGAAAAGTTTCTGTTGATGAAACTACTTCTATTTCTCTATTTTCTGCTTTCATGGAACTGTTGGCTATTATTCTACTTATCAGAATCATCTGTATATCTTCTAGATTTATTTATAGTAAGAATTTCAGTAAAGATGTTCATTTCATTCAGAATTCTATCAACTTGTTGGTTTATCAGAGAAACCTAAAGTTAAGATTTTTGACTCTACCACTTCAATGGAAGCTTCATGTTACAATGGATAGAGCACTGGGCCTAGAGTTAGGAAGACCTGAGTATAAATATGGCCCCAGGCACTTAGTAGTTGAATGACACTGGGCAAGTCAATTAACTCTGTTTAAAGTTCCTCTTCTATAAAATCCTCTGGAGAGTTCCTCCAGTATCCTTGCCAAGAAAACCCCAACCTGGGCTACAAAGAGTTGTATGGAACTGAAAAATAACTCACAATAACTTGACCTAATCAAATGCATAAAGATGCAACATGTATTAGAAATAACAATTCTTAAAGTCTTTAGGTATTGATTTACAATGCATTTCAGAAAAGGGAATCTTCCAAAAGAATGGAAACTCCACAAAGAATGCTAAATCCTAAATCCTTTATCTTCTCATTACCTTCACTCCCCCCCCCCCCAAAAAAAAAAAAACACAAGATCCTGCGAGGAAGCTATGAGCTTCTCCTATTTGGTCACCTACATATTTACTTTAGTGTGAAAGACTACACAAGGAGACATATATATATATATATAAAGATGAGGAAAAATTATTACTGCAGCCAGATGTTTACAAGACAAATTGCAGATCTGTTGACCTTGCATAATGCTTATTTATCAATAGAAAAGTAGTAACCCTTTTATACCCCTTTTTAGGGGCTGAAACAGATGAATGATTATCTACTGACATGAGCCATGTGCTGACCCAATAGAAGACATCAATTGCCTTCTTCTTATGGATATCTTTTGGGTAGGGGAACCAAACCTGGTATAATTTTTTTAGTTCAGCAAAAAGGAGAGTCTGTAATGACATAATGATTCAGAAATAGTCTAGACCACATTCTATAATCCTTATCTTAGGAGTGTTTGAGAGTCCTAAATATGGCCAAGGTATAAAGCATGAGGATCCTTATTCACAGAAGATTTTTACCAATGATGTGAAATATTTCTTATACAGAGTCCAGATTGAAAAGAAATTCTTTCTTTTTATGGTTTTTATTGATAGTTTATGTTTTTATATTGCCTCAATTTCACCCTTTATTTGTCCAATTTATACTGCCTATTGAGTACAGGCAGCACTAAATCATAGTGTTACTCATAGTAAAGAATGAGGCTAGAGAATTGTAGATCCATCTAACCACTGATCAGGGCTGCATCATTAGTAAATCCTTACTATCCCTTAGCTTTCCATTAGTAAAAGTTCTGTTTCACTATTACAATCTATGTTTATGATAAATCAAACAACTCAAAGCCCACATCCTCTTACCTATAGTGGTGAATCAATAGTGCTACTTTCATATATAAAAGATAGACTATTTAAAAAAAAAATCTCTCAAATATAGCAACTACCTCCCAAGGTCATTGTGTAGATCACAATAAGTATAATAATTATAATTATAAAGCACTTATGCCTGGCAGATAGTAAATACTACATAAATGCTAACTATTATTAGGCATTTTTATTACTATGCTATTTTAGAATTATAATAAGAATTGTTTAAATAAAAGGATTATTATATACAAATATCAGAATTTTTTTTACAATAAATTTGGAATTTCATAATATAATTTCATAATAGTCTCATGAAATTTATTTTTTTGTTTGTTTTTTTGGCTGTGGCAATTGGGGTCAAGTGACTTGCCCAGGGTCACTCAGCTAGGAAGTGTTAAGTGTCTGAGACCAGATTTGAACTCAGGTCCTCCTGACTTCAGGGATGGTGCTCTATCCACTGCACCACCTAGCTGCCCCATGAAATTTATTTTTTAACACTATCACATAAACCATTTGGCTTAAGTTGTATAGTGACTACTATTTTTTTGTTGCTATTTGTTTGTTTAAAGAAACAGGAAACAGAGTTCCAAAGCTTACAAATCAAATATTCTATATTAAACTGAGTCAGATTTTCAGGCTTCAGGTACAGCTTGTTCCTTGCTGGAACTAGTAACTAGGCCACATCCCAGCCCCTACATGCAATGTCTACTTCACATTCACTCCCTCAGCTTTCCTTTTAAGTGACAAATACATAGCTAAAATCCTGAAACTCCACATTTAATCCAAAACCTCTACTGTGCTCATAAGTTTCCAAGTCACTCTCCCAAATAGCCCATCAACTTATAAGAGCAATGCAGCTACTTTCTCAGAGATAATCCTAAGTCCCTCACATAATTGCAAACATTTGTTTCCCCTTGCAACCTGCTCTGTGTGATGGAAGGGTGTTCTTGGCAATAGGATTTACTAACATCCCTCTTTTGCCCACAATGTTCCAAGTTCCTGATATATTATGACAAATATTTATTAAAAGAAAATTGGTTTTGGAATCATGGATCCTGAATTCTATAGCTTATTTGTATAACTTAGTGCCTGATATTTAACTTCTCTAGATCGCTTTCCTTTGGACTAGATAATTTCCCATGTCCCTTCCAAATTTGAGGTATAAGACCATATTTGGAAAATAAAGATCACAGAAATATGATCTACTCTAAGTTAACAAAACATGTGAAAATCCATCTGTAAAAAAAAGTAAAGTAATGATTATTCATTGTTTTAAAAAAACTTTATTAAAACTATAAATAATTGGATAACCTCCATTTAAATGTCACATACCCCTAGTATATGTGAAAATTTAGTGATTTAGTTGACCAAAAAGATGAAACTATCAGTTTTTATTTTCTCAAATGATACAACCTTATGTTTCTTCAGTGAAGTTGATTAAATGAGGGCATGTGTTTCTTGTAGAATATATGTATGTTGTAGGGGTGAGAGAGAGAGAAAGAGACAGAGACAGATTCAAATTATTCCTTAGGGTAAATGAATTGTTGAGAGGATTTAACATTTCTAGTTTTATAATTGGTGAATTTGAAAGTTCATTTAATTCCATTAGGGAAAAAGGGTTAATTTCATAAAATCACAGAGCAAAGATTGGAAGCGAACAGATTTATATAGCATCTACTAAGCAATAGGTACTGTGCTAAGTGCTTTACAAATATCTCATTTAATCCTCACAACAATTCCACAGGTGCTCTTATTGTCCCCATTTTATCTTGAAGGAAGCTGAGGCTGTCAAAGATTAATGTCCTATCTACAGTCATACAGCTAATAAGGTTCTAATGCCACATTTTTAGTGGTCCTTCTGACTTGAAACCCAATTCTCTATTTATCTCTATACCACCTCACTGGTGTAATGATGTAATATTTCAAAGAAACAGAGAATTAGAAAGATCAATTTTAATACAAGTCTCTTTAGTAGTCTAACACTTTTCACAAGACCACAGTTCATCATATCTAGACCAGATAACTATAGAAGTTAGTTCTACTAATTATTGAAACAAGTTTATTAATAGCAATATGCATAAGATTGGGAAAGTAGTCAGAATTAGTGAAAAAGTAGCATATCAAGATGTCATAATTTCACTCATTCCTTTAATTATCTTTTTTATTGCATAGAAATTCAGAATTCATCTTAAGTATTGTTCTTAATTATATATTGTAAAAATAATCATAAATTGAGGTGCCTAAAATTGGATTTTTACTAGAAATATAATAAGATATGTGTGCATATATGTATATGTAGTATATGAACATTATAATGCTAGGAAAAACATACTATTCAACTGACAATAGAAAACTCTTGAGTTTAAAATGTCTCTTTGTTTTTAAAAACTTTTTATTCATGTTCAATATTGTTTGTAGAAAACTGGGAACAAACCAGAGTGTTTGGATTTATGTGGAGCACAAATTGAGTGGACTAAAGAAAAATCAAGCAGAAAAAATGTATTCCAGGTAAGTATATTGTAAATATTAAATTTATTAGTGTCCCCTTTTATGAATATGAATTCTTTTGGGTCAATTCCTAGTTACTCCTGTTTAAAAATGTTAGTAGCTTAAAGTTAATTGAGTAAAGACTGCTGATTTTTGTTGTTTTAAAGATCATTTTTTATTGTTGTTGCTTCCATTTTTAGGGCTTTTTAATGAATAAAAGCTCTGGTGACTGAATTCTATCAAAACACTAAGGATGTGTTGATTTGTTGATTAATGTTCTGTGTGTATTCAATTGGTTTTTGCAAGTTGGCAGGTAATTGTTTTGGGTTTATGCCTAGAATTCTTGACCTAAAGAGCCTTAATAAATAGAAAGTTCCCAAGATGGTTGCACAAGTTGAGCTCCAACTGTGTATGGTTACCTTGTTGTTGTTATGAGTTGTTTTTCTAAATTGCTGTTTATGCTTGTGATTTCCTCAGTATGTTCACTGATGGGAGAGGGTAAGATAAAAGGGACCCAGAATTCGTAAAGGAGGTTATTTCTACATTTGAGAAAATTGCATTTAACAGGAAATAAGCAACTTTGTTTATATGGAATATATTCATATATATTTGTGTGTGTATGTGTGTGTATGCAGTATCCAAAGGTAATCTCTTGGAAAGACAAAATTCTAAATTATGAAGGTTTACATATTATTAGACTCTTGGAATTGAATAATTGATGAATCTAAGATATCATTGCCCTCCAAAATAGTGTCACTCTTTATATCATCTTTATGCGCGATTTATTTTAAGTATCCAATAAATTGTCATTTACCTAAGCAGTCCATAAATGGCATCCTTAGTACTTAGAATGGTATAGGCACATAGTAGGTACTTAATAAACATTTGCTGATTTACTGATTAAAAATACTGTGTCCCTCTTCAAATTGCCTTTTTTCTTATTTATCTATATGAATATTATATCTTCTTAACTCTCATCTCTACCTCCAAATGAAATGTCATTTCTTTGAGAACAGAGATCTATTTTTCATTTTGTTTTTATATAATATACATCTAGTTTAGCACTTTTTACATTGTAAGTATATAATAAATGCCAATTGTTGTTAAATTAATAGTCATACTTTGAGATGGATTTATATATGTAGGGTATACTGGAATTAGGCATTTTGTTATTCCCTATATAAGGAAGCAGATTGCCATGGCCAAATAATTCATCAGCAAATGGCCAGACTTCTGATAATGAGTTCTCTCTGTATTTAGGTTGATTCTGCAAAAATCAGCATGGATATTGCTAGAGATGCATTTGAACCTCTTCAATTGTAGAATATGGCAGAATTTGCACTCCCAAGGATAGCCTTCTAAAATCCAGAGTCAAACTTATACCAAGCAAGATAAGACACTGGGATAAGTTTTTGTGGAGAATTAGAGAAAGACTTCTAGTATGTAGAATAAAATTTCTTTGAAAAAATTTTAAAAGTCCAGAAAGAATTATGAAGCATGAGAGAACATATATGTCAAGCTCTTTATTTCTAGATATTATTATAGATATATCGGAGTGAATTGGGGTAAATAAAGAATGCTATATACTAATGAATATACCAAAGAAAAAACTTTGCATTTTACTACCCCGTGGAGATCTGAGACTCTACTCTTTTTCATTCCCATGAGACATCTTTGTTCTTATTTTATTTATTTTGTCCCTCTTTTGTCAACTTATCTATATGGGGTGACTTGAAAATTTAATCAATTCTCCTTTACTAGTGCAGTAAAGTATAACAAATTTAGACTTAAAAAACATGCACTCTGAACTCTGTTAGGATCCATGATAAAATATGTTCTCATTCTTGTTACTTTTTTTGGAAGGAAAGCTTAAAAAAACAGCATAAGAGTCATATTTTTTTCTTTTATTTTGTTTATATTTATTTTATTATCTGCATCACTATATTGTAAACTAATTGAGGATAGAGACAAGGTCTTAATAAATGCCTGTTGGTTGATTGAACTTTATATCCTGCATAGTACCTAACATAATGTCTTACATTTAAAAGGTGCTCAGTTATGGTTTGTTGAACAAATTAATGAATGGACAAATGGCCGTATGTTATAAGAGTAAACCCTTAAAAAAAGATAAATAAAAAGTATTTTTGCAAAATGTCAGAGTTCTAGTCCTATTCAATATAAATTTTGTAAAATCTTTTAAATATATTATTGTGGTGGATCACTCCATTTTTTTCTGATGCTGAAAACACATGAATATAATGGATTAAATAAAAGACTGTAATATCCATCTATTGATGTAGCATTATAAATAGCATTCATAGTTCTGTTAACTAGGAAGAAAAAAAAAAAAAGGATCTAGAAAGATTTGCCAGAGAGCTAAATCTAGATGACTTGCATCAATATTTGATTAGATACATTAGCTGGCCTCCCTCAAATGATCAAAATAAACATGATTATATCTCAAAAACATGGTATTAAAGCGTTGTTGGATGTTTTGAATGTGTGTGTGTGTGTGATTGTGTGTGTGTATGTGTGTGTATGTGTGTGTGTATGTCTGCGCGCATGAATTTCATTACCTACAGAATAATAAAGTGTTTGTTCCTGGCTGAAATAAGACCATGATGACTTCAGCTGATATGTGACATTAGAAATAGCTTTAGAATTCCAAGTTTGAATTAGACTTGGTGTTCAATCTGAGGCTATGAATTATAGATTACAGATAGCAAATGACTATTGAGATTTTTGGTTCAAGAAAAATCAAAGAAGCAAAATTAGAAGTAATTTTAAATTTAGAAATCTATCTTGAAAAAGCAGATGGATTACCAATTATATACTACCGTAATTAGAGTGAATGTAGGGAAATGGAACAGGAAATTAATAGGAAAAATCATTGTCTGTGTAAGATGTGCTTGAAAAACTCAGGAGCGCCCATGTGCTATACTAAAGCTAAGGCATTTCCTGCATTTGCATATATTGTTGGGTTACATGATTTTATACATTCCTAGTTTTTCTTCAGAGAATAAGCATTTAGTCTTGTATTTCCTTTACCATCAAAGTTCCATCAAAGTCTAAATGTGCATTTGATATTTCTTAAAATAGTAGGGAGTAGTGCAAGAGCGCTAACATTAATTAAGTATTAATGTATAGCCATTGAACAATCCTGAATAAATCATATTGATATCCACAGGGCTGATTTCAGAGAATCCTATAGCGTATCAAAGAGCAAAAGTGATTCTTCTTTACTGATATTATTTCACACAGAAATAGAATATTTGTCAAAAAATGTTTAAGTAGTTCAGCAATAGGTTCCACATATTTGATAAATTTAATTCCATAAACATTTATTTAACATCCATGATGTCTAAGATAGTTTAGTAGTTATTGCAGGGGCAACAATAATTTTTGCCCTCAAGGAGCTTACCTTTTAATAGAAAAGGAAATGCATATAAATAAATAGCTGCAATGCAAAATAGAATATGATTATTTAATTCAATTTAACAAATATATTGTGAGGAACTACTATATGTATGATATTTCAGTGTCCAAGGTTTTGCAGATACAAAGATTAAAAATAATGTGGCCTCTGCCTTCACAGAGATAGATATTACCTTTACAGAAAGTATGATAAAAGATAAAATGTGATAGTGTTGAAAGAACCAGTCAAAATTCTTTTTGAGGAGTTATCACTTTTATCTGAAAGAAAGAAAAGGAAGGAGTCACAAGAAGCTTCCTGGAGAAGGGATTATATAAGAAAAGAGTCTAATAATAAAGCAAAATGAAGATTGAAGGATTTGCAGTAATTTTTCCTTTGCAAGTCTATATTTATGTACCTGTGTTGTATGTGACAGACTTCATGGCTACAAAGGGCAAGTAAATTTCTTAGCTAATTTTTTTTCTTTTTGTTTGTTTAATTCTGCTTTTGTTATGACCAACAAGAACTATGGCATGTTTAAAGATGTCAGAAACCCCATTTAGCAACAGAGTAATTTGTAGTGAAGTACTGAACCAGTTTGCCTGGTTAACGAATGTGATACACTAGGTTTTCATCAGAGGAGGGGTGTATAAAAAGATTTGTGTTTGAATCACATGCTTTAAACATTCTTGCTAAGTGCTAGTTTGCTCTTTGTTGTTTAGCCTGAAATTTAAAGCACTGAGGATTAAAAGGATTACAACATAATCTTAAATAATCCTGAATGTCATTTACAGAGAGACAGTTGTAATAACTAAATAAAACCATGTTAAGGGATGGCAGTATTGTCAGGCTGTATCTGAAACTGAAGTACTACCCCTACCACCTTCTTCACTCTTCTATCCTGATATAATTACGCATTTTAGATTTCTCTGGAAGGGAATTACAACTGTGAAGTAGGACATAAAGCAAAAGGAACAATGGCTAATATAAGTCTCAAAGATAAAGGAATATTCTACCCCTTAGTCCTCACCTAGAAATGATTATAGAATTTGACTTTCCAAAAACAAACAAACAAACAAACAAAAAGTTCCTGAAATCAGCGTGCTTTCTGACTCTGGCATGAAAATATGGGGAAGCATATGTAGCAACTATAAAGTCTCTGTCCTGGGCAGTGAAATGAGTCTGAATGTCTGAAATACATTAGTCAAAAGCTAAGCAGCCTTTTCCTAAGTGGTTATCTCACCTTCTTGTCCCCCTTGTGCTATCACTGCCTTTAGGCAGCTAAGTGACACATTGGCTAAAAGCACTGACCATATAGTCAGGAGGATCTGGATTCAAATTGGACCTAGGACCCTTACCATTTAGTGGCCAGTCTCTGGCTCCAACCTTCTTGCTTCCCCTCCTAGCAGGGATCAAGGCTTTCCCTTGAAGAGGTGTTAAGGAAGGAGATGTTGTTTCTTTAGGAGAATCATTTATGTGGAGTCACCTGGATATTTGTAACCCATACAGAACAACAGGACTCCAAACCCACCAACCCCTTACTTATAGGTACGTTATATGAAACATATAAAATAAATACAAAAATATAAAGTAACCTTCAAATACAAAACACTAATAGATGGGGGAAGGAGGGTGGGTGACTAAGAAAGGCTTTCCTCGGTAAATGGCACAAGCTGGGTCTTGGAAGGAAACTGATTCAGTGGGCAGCTCTGTGGACACTACCACAGTATCTCTCTGGGAATGGAGAGGGTTACTCAAAATTGGGTAGAAAGCTATTATTAAGGTAGGAGACTGAAGTCACCATCATTTCAGTAGTAGAAATGCAACCTCTAGGTTGTAACAAGTAATTGTAATTAAGTAATTATATAATATATAACGTAACTAAATAATAATATTAATAATAATGAGTAACAATATTAATAATAATAAGGAAAATAAAATTGGGAACTACATGATACTTGAAGCTTAATTTATTGCTTACTTTTATGAATCATTGCTCTGTCTTCATAATTATTAACTTCATAATAACTTATTTATATAACACTTTAAGAGGTTTGCAATATGCTTTATAAATGTTATTATAGACAGGACAACAGTGAGAAGTAGATATTATTATTTTTACAGGTGATGAAACTGAGGTTGAAGGAAATTAAAGCTTCTTGTGTCTGAACTCAAGTCTTCCTGACTCTAGTTCCAGCACTCCAACTACTGTAGCATTTACCATCTCCTCTCTCTGTTTCTCTCTCTGTCTGTCTCTCTTTGTCTCTTTCTATTTCCCTCTATTTCTTTCTCTTTTCCTTCCTTTCTCCCTCCTCACATACATATGGATGGATGTATTTTATGTGTACAGAAGGGAGTATGGCATGGCATGAAAAAGACTAAGTCTCAGAGCCAGAAAAACTTGGGTTCAAATCCAGTTCAAGACTGAATTTGGACAAGTTGTTTAAGATTATAGCTCCTCAGCTAAACTCTTTAGGACCTAAACTACGGAAGCTCCATCAATAGACTTATTTTCTTGTTTATATGCATGTTTATCATTTCTTTTGTATCCTTATATAGAATGTGATGAGTCTAATGTATACTAAAATTATACATGCCATTGATAGTAACTTTTGAGCATAATTTGATAACTGGATCAGATGTGTATTTATTTTCATTTCATATTTTGAGAAATATCTAAGTTTGTTAATTATAAGTAATTTAATAATACCTGGGAAATAATTATTCAAACAAAAAGAAAAAACTATTAGTGTTATGGTTTTAGCTATTTCCTTTACTTAGAAATGGCAATTTAAAAGGAATCTGAGTTTTTACTATTTTTCTCTCATTCTTTGATAAATAGGATAAATGCAAATAATGAATCTTCATATTCTTAGTGGCATTTCATTTAAGTATGTAAATTTGGCTTTGTTTTAGAGAATCATAGTATTTGAGAAAATATGAAGGTAAAAAAGAATAAAGAAATATCAATGTCTAATCCAGGTGTGATTTTTTTTTTTTTTTTACTCTTCTATATGGTTTAAATCTTTTTATTGATCTATCATGCCTTATTCAACATGATCAAGTGCAAAGAATATTGTATTATCTGCCAGGAGATTTGAGTTTTAAATCAGGACTAGGACTATTTTTTTAATCTTTAAATAAGAAATATCTAATGAGGAAGGAGTTGTATGGAATTATCATGCTTAAGAATAAGGCCACCTGAATTCTGGAGGTTAAACCTGGACACAAGAAAGGTTTACTGTGAGTTCAGTGAAAAAAGGAAAGGAAAGGAAAGAAAAACTGCAAATAGGAAAACTACCAGGGGAAGGTGATGAGAGGAGTCTAATTTTTCTATTCTGGGCTCAATCCCTTCTGGGTCTGCCCTATTTATGGTTCTGGTTCTAGTCTTGATTGTGTAGTGTTATACTTTGCCTTGTTATTTCTCATTTCTCATTTGTAGAATAAAGAATTGCTACCTCACAGAATAATTTTCGAGATAAAATGAGTCTATATATATGAAAGTACTTTAAAATAGAACAGAAAAGCATTTATTAAGTGATTATCATGTGCTAAACCCTGTGCTAAGCATTAGGAATACAAATAAAAGAGTCAGGCATACTTTGTTACACTGGACTATAGAAGAGAGAATACACTAGAGTGGCTAGGTGAAGGTTGGATGGAAAGGCCTGGAGGACCTATGGATAAAATGCAGGAGAGAACATCACAGTGTCTGGTTACCAGGAAGGTTTCCAGCTACAGGTACAAGTGAGAAATCCCAGAGGTCTGACCCAATGTTGGGTCAGATGACAAGGTTTAGAGGCTTCTGTCTTATGAGAAACATTACATAGTTGGTGACTTCCTACTTATCTAAGCAGTGAGATCAATCACCTGTCCCTATGCTGTAGCCAAAAAATTTGGCCCCACAACAAATGGGAAGAAGTTTTTGGTGGGATTTCAGCAAGAGACAATATATACGGCATTGGAGAAGAAGGGCTCCTTTTCTGTCCTCCAGTGTCTTAATTTTATAGCAACTGTAGTTAAGGCTTCTGAGCTCTACATAAATGATATTACTTCCTTTTAACGACACATGACTATTGTTTTTAGCCCTAAAATGGGTTTGGCAAGCCCTCATACCAAAGGTTGCTAGTCCTCCCCTGAATACTCCATAGACTATTTAGCCACTTTTGGTGTCCACTTTCACCCCACTGTCATTTGTGGCTCCAAAAGTCTGCAGAATGTGCAGTGACCTGTCTCAGCAGACAGGCTAAACCAAGTTAAGCTAGAGGCTTCAAACTCATTTTGTGAGGAAGATGTCTACCTCAAGGATGTAAAGACTTTTTCTGGTGGGATGGACAAATAAAAACAATTTGTTCCAATGGATATGAAGGCAACTGAAGAAGGTTCTGTAGAGCGCTTAAAGTTTAGTCAGGTATTGAAAATGCTAACATCCATCATCCACTGTATTCTGCATCATCACCAGCTTTTGTCTATTATCACCAATAGACTTCTATGGCTCAGGAAGACAGAGGCTGAAAACTTTGTGCAATTCTGCCTCATTTAAATCTAATTCACCTACAGATGAAGACATCACCCATGATGTCACTGGTTCTCTTAAAAAATAAAGGACAAAACCAACTCAAGTTTTTTCTCCCCAGGGAATTTCCAGAAATAAAATTCAAAATATCCTTTGGACCTGAAGAATATAAGCCTACCCTTCTACATGTGCATACACACATACACACACAGAGCAAATATATTCATACAGAATTTTTCCAAGAACATATAAAACCAGGATAATTCTGTGACCAAAGACTTGACTTAAAAGTCTATTTTGCATAAGGGGTATTGCCTCTTTGAGAAAGTTTATTAACTGAAGATGTACTCTCAAACTATTGTTAAAGAAGCAAATAAAGTCTATCAACTACCAAGAAATATTATTTATATATATATATGTATATACATATATATGTATGTAACATATATATGTGCTATAAGTAATATCTATTTTTAATATTACATATTATTTATAATTGTACGGAAGATCAATTACTTTAGGGATGAGAAAGACAAAAAGAGGTGTCTTCTTCATTCTTATGCTCAGCTAGTAGAGCAATAATTCTTTCTGACTAAGGAACAACCAATATACAGGCTTTTGTGTGTGAGTGTTATTTTTATATAAATAAAATTCATCACCAAATGTAGGAAATGGAAGGGACCTTAGAATTAAATTTATCCAGACCCATCAATATGAGAAAATTGAGACTCAGAGATGAGCAGTGTAGTACCCAAAGTCATAAGCTTGGTATAGATGAGGAGTCAGAATTTGAGCACTCTGAGGTGTTCTGGGTCTCTTTCCTTTGATTGTTCCATTTTGTCATGATCTTTAATTTTAATCAGATGTGAAGAAAAGAAATTCTGAGGGGAAGGGACATGAAAAATATGACTGTTCCAATCACCTAGTCAGTACTGAAGAGAAGTCATAACTTGAATGTGAGGCAGTTAAGACACTGGTAATGGGGAAGAAATAATCCAGTTGCTTTGATACTAAGTCATCAGGAAGATGTTGCTGTTGTTTTTTAATATAAGATTAAGATTGGATAGAGGGAAAAAAAATTAAGTGTTAATGATAAAGGTGCCAAATTATACTCTAAGTATGTATTTCATAGGGTCAGAGATTTAGAATTGGGTGTACTTCAGAGATCACCCCCCCACCTCCAGTCTTTTATAGATGAGGAAACCAAAACAGAAGTGACTTGTGCAATATCACACAGGTATTAAGCAGCAGGGACAAGATTTTGAGTTTTTGTTTTCTATATCTAGTGATTCTTTTTTTTCCAATGAGGCCTTTGGCTCTCCTCTCTCAAAATGTCATCTTAAAACTAACAATTTAAGAATAGGTTTAATTGTACTCATACCCATACTCATGTTTAAAAAAAAAAAAAGATGGAAAATCTGCAGTAATAAAATCATGGAAGCTTGAGCAGAGATCCTCATCTATTCTTTTGTAAAAAAACGAAACTACAGCAGCAACAAAAAAGCATTCCCTCCAATAGAATATCTTTGCCTCAAAGACAAAGACAATTTTAGTTTTGTCTTTATTTCTCCAGTGCCTAGCACAGTCTGATACAAAATGTTAATATTTTGAATAAATGTTTGCTAAATTAAATTGAATTGAATGTCTTGCATTTTTGACCACCTGACTGAAGTGCCGCTGCCATCTGGTGACTCTACACCTATATTTCAGGCTCAGTTTTTTTTTGGACAGGAGAATAAGGCCCTTTTGGAAGTTGAATTGGAAAGTCTAAAGGTATGAAATGAAATACTGCATAAAGGTTTTGTGTTTTTTTTAATATTAGAGGTAACAAGAAAAATATGGAGGTGCAACCTTCCTTTAGGTCCTCTGAGTAATTTGGGAGGAGTGCCATTAGTACATGGGAAGGCTTTCATATAAATAATTTCATCATTTCATTAATGTCTAAAAGATATGTTATTGTATTGCTTTAATTGCATTTCAGAAATGCTAGCAAAAGGAGATTAATTTGATGTAATGGAGACTGACAAAGCAAGTTTCAGTGAATAATCTTCCCTCTACTTTACTAAGAAAATACTCCTTTTATTTCCTAGTTCTTAAATGATGTTATTAGACATAAACACACTACTCAATTTTCTAAGATAGCTAAAAGGTGAGCATGTTCCCTCTTATCAGTAGCTCAACTCGTTTTTTAACTTTCCTGAGAAGATAATTACATTGACTGCTTGGAGACTCAGTGGATAGAGGTTGGGTCTATAGAGTCAGATAGCATTGAGTTCAAATCCAAGTTCACATACTTATTAGCTCTTTATATGCAGGCAAGTTGGTAAACTCTATTTGCCATCATTTCTTCAGCTATAAAATGGGAATAGCAATAGCACCCACCTTTCAGTTATGGTCAAATGAGATAAAATTTTTAAAAATAATTGCTTATTTAGAATTATTTTTTAACTTAATTCCTATGTATAGAGTTAGAAGTTTCAGGATATCTTATTTTCCTAGAAGAGAGAAATATACAATCTTTTCCTTTCCTCTTCTTCCCTTTCCTTTTTCCTTTCTCCTTTCCTTTCTTCTAGTTGTTAGGACTTGACTACAAAATGAATTAGTCATTTTGTGTGTGTGTGTGTGTGTGTGTATTTATACTAACTTAAATACATAGAGCTGCCATTTAAATAAAAAAGCTGATGATGACCAGGTACCACCTACAGGGCATGTTCTTTGAACAGTTTTGTTGTTGTTCTTATTTTTTCCCCCGTAGTAGGCAAGGGTATCCATTCTACATGCTCATCTTCAAGACGTACGTTAACTTCATTTTTATTTAACAAATATACTTCATATATTTATAAGTGTAACTATCTATTTCATGCCTAATGTGATTTTATATGATGAATAAGCTTCCTCTAGAAACAAAAAAGAGAAAGGGGAGAATAATATTTAAGGTTTAAAACTTTTTAAATAATTAGAACCAATAATCAGTATTGCATTTATTCCTTGTCCATAAGAATGAAATGTCATAAGAAATGAAAACAATCATTTTTTGATGGACAAGAATCACTGGAAGAGATACATATCTGAAGCTATTCAGTTTTAGAAATGTAAAGTAATGAAGCTGGATCTGAAGGCAAGAGAAGGAGAATATACTCAGAATGTTTATATGCTACAAATCACTGAACAGGAGAGAAATCAGAGGGCAGTAGTGAATAAAACTCTAAAATCTCAGTGCAGTACTTAAAGC
>JAJPUD010001003.1:83368-98424 GCA_023553655.1 Myrmecobius fasciatus | reverse complement strand
CTCTCTCTCTCTCTCTCTCTCTCTCTCTCTCTCTCTCTCTCTCTCTCCCCCTCTCCCTCTTTCTCTCTCTCTCTTTCTCTCTCTCTCTTTCTCTCTTACTTACAAATGAGGAAACTGAATCTAAGGGATGTAAAAAGATTGGATAATCAAGTCATTAGTGTGAGAGATGAGGTTTGAACTGAATTCTTTCTGAATCTGTCTCCATGCAGTCTCCTAATATAAGAGATTTGGTTGAACCAGTTGCTTTGTGTTAGAGGCAAGATGCAGACCCAAGTTTTGCCTATTTGGTGGCCAAACTCCATCCACTATTTTGTACAATGTCTCATTATCTATAGATGGTTGGTAATTTATTTATCATGTATGTCAGTCAATTAATCAACAAGTATTTATTCATTGTTAACTATGAGCCAGGTACTATGATAAATGCTGATTATACAAAGCAACAGTGTTTCCTGCCCTCAAAAAGCTTTTGTTCTAATAGGAGAGACAACATGTACATAACAATATTCAAGATACAGAACAGAGTCCAGATACTCTTAGGAAGGGAAGTCAACTACAGATACTAAAATTGAACACATATTTATGCTTGAATTAGTTAGACTTAGCCAGTAAAATGGGCTGAGTTAATGAAAGGAAGCAAGGAATATCTATGGCTGGCAAGTTGTTACTATTGAAGTAATAATTATTTTGCAGAATACAAATATTATGCATGGTAAATCATATCACTTTTCCCCCCCAACAAGCTGCATCATTTCTGAATTTTACCCTTTGGGTGTGTATACTGAAGAGATAATATTACATGTGTTGGGAGGAGAAACAAAGGCTCTTAATGTAAATTGCTAAATAGCAAAAAAGAACACATTTTCCCAGGGAAAAAAAAACATCTCCTACATTTTCAGAATGAGGCATAAACTACATTTTTAATGTTCTGGATTTGTTATATCAAGTAAAACTCCTTTAATTCTAGCAAAAGCACAAACTAATGTTGGAAAAAAATGATTGCAATTCAGCAGTATGTATGTACTTACCATGCCAATGTAATTTTACACAGTTTAGTGTTTCTGACTTTCAAGACAGTTTTAAGTTCTATTTTTCTTGTGTGGTGCATATTGGCTTTTTTGAAAATAGGCCCTTGAACAACAGTGCCAGTAAGCCTCCTTGCAATTAGCTACCACTCCTGGGAAATTTTCTAGTGGTATGTTACTGGCATTTGAAAAATTTACACCTTCTGAGGAAAGGCAAGAAAATTCTGTCAAACAATTAAACTGATTGGTATTCCCAAGATTGGAAAAAGAATGAGTCCTATGTTGGGGAGGAATAGCAGGGAGGTTTCTATAAAGAGATATTAGTGGGAATGAGAGGGGAGGGCGGGAAAACCCATGCTTTTGACCTTGTGCAAAGTTGCTTTTGTTTTGGAAAAGGAATCTAAGGCTGGGTCAGATTTGGACTCTAAAGAGTAATTTGTAATCTAAATTATATACCAAGGAGTGGGAAAAGTAGAAATATTTAAGACTAAGCTTGTTCTAGAGTGGACTCTGAAAAGACCTCAATGTGACATACTTGATCTAAAGTCTCTTTGGTTGAATATAGGGTATTTGCCTAAATTTACTGATATATACATATATTTTAGGATCAAATTTTATGGAATAAAATATAGGAGAAGTTCTGTACTTTACAATGGGTGATGTTGATATGAACCTAACCTGAAAACAATGACAATTTAGGTGCCAAAAATGACACTTTATTGAAAATTAGGTTAGGGCATATTGTTAGCATTATTGATTTTTTAAAAATTATACCTTTTTTGCAAAAGAAGAGGCTGTCAGAAAGTTTCTGTAATGGGCTCACTACAACTCTCCTAATATTAAGAATGTATGATAAAATAAGGCACAAATACCATATATCTCCCTATATATATGTGATCTGTGATACCAAGGAGTCTGTGGAATAGTTCCAGGACAGTGTGACATAATGAAAAGAGACATAGAGACAGGAAGGTCCAGTTTCAAAACCTAACTCTTTTCCTTATTGCATGCGCAGTCATGGTAGGATCACTCAAACATATTGAAACTATTTCCTTATCTTTAAAATAGGAGTAATAATGGCTTTGGACAGCTTCATGGTGCTGCAAGCAGAGTGCCAGGCTTGGAGCAGGAAGACCTGAGTTGAAATTCGACCTCAGACACTTGCTAGCTGTATGACTTTGGGCAAGTCAATTAACCTTGTTTGCCTCAGTTTTCTCTTCTGTAAAATGATCTGGTGAAGGAAATGGCAAGCCACTACAGTATTTTTGCCAAGAAAACTCCAAATGGAGTCATGAAGGGTCTGACATGATTGAACAACAACAACATAATAGCTTTAAGTTCTACCTCTTATTATAAGGCTCAAATAAAATGTAATAATATTTATAAAGTGTTTTGCAATCTTTAAGGCACGATAAAAATTACTATTGTTGTTATTATTTGACCAGATCTTTGATTTTATTGTTCTAGAGAACTCTCATTGAGGAAAATCCTTTTTCCAGTGCAAATCTGCATCCATTTTGCAATTTATCATATAGGCTTCTTGGAGGCATTGAAATGTTAATTGACTTGTCCACAGTCACACAGTCAGTGGGTAATAATAACAATAATAATAATCTCAATAATATTTTTGTCCTCTTCCTCCTCTTCTTGAAGTTTTATAAAATGTTTTCCCCACAACAATCCTATGAGGCAAGTAATACAGGTATCATTATTGCCATTTCATAAGGGAGGAAAAAGCATCAAGAAAAAAGAACTGTGGAGGTTTGCTGTTACTGTTAAATAAAATGTGATAATATTTCTCAGAGGAAAAATGGAATCATTATGATTATTTTAAATTGCATAAATATTAATATCTATTTTTCTACCAAGCATACAGATTTCATATGTTGCATATTCTGCTTTTTCTGGATAATTGATTCTATTTTTAGAAATTTGGTATTATAGAAAGAATTATCCAAAAGTCACCTCTTTACTCCTCCCAGATTAAGTCAATTCTATACATTTAATACATTATATCTAAAATGTTTCAGTCCAAATGACAGACCATTATAGGAGTATCAGTTTAGCTAAGGAACAAATAATCTCATTACCAGTAGGCTGGCCACTTGGTGATGATTTGTTTGGCTATTTCAAGCCAGGAAACAAAAATACAAAATTCCTTTCTCCACTCCCACCCCTTGCATTGAGTCCTTGCACTTCTGCAGTGACTAAGTGATAGGGAACTGATACAGGATATGAAGAATTGCGTAATTTTTAGAAGATATGTGAACTTGAGCTTTGTTATTGATATTCATCATATTAGACCATTGTCCAGTGATCAACAAATGGAGATTCTACAAAACTAAGGGAAGTGATAATTAAATCAGAAAGCAGAGAGAATAATTTTGTAGTGAGAACTAAGGGGAAAATATAGACCCCCATGCTTCACAGGCACGATTTTGATTTCAAAAGCAAGTAAAAAATGCCCTTAACACATTGAGTAGACTCCCTGATGGAAATTAAAAGGAGTGCATGGAAAAGAGTCACACTGATTCTCTAAGCATGGATTGATTGCAATCTGTTTAATTGTGGAAGGAACCCCAACATTTGTGGCATCATGATCCATCTGAGTATGGCTAAACATTTTCCTAGGTGCTAGAGTATATGCAGCAAAAGTTTAAAGAGCTCTTGCACTCACTAACTGCTGGTAAGACTATTTCCAGTATTATTCAGAGAACTTTTTCATGACAATATGTTCTTTATGTGCTGGTGATTAGAATATTTCATTATTAAAAGTTTCAATTTTGACCCAGGCAAAATGAGGAGACAGCAATGGATCAATAGAGAGAGTAGTGGGTTTGAAGTCAAAAGACTGCCTGATTTCAGTACCCTGGGACTTATTGCTTATGTAACCTTATGCTCCCATGGTCTCAGTTTCTCTATCTAAAATTATCAAAGGGCTCATCAGATGATCTTTCAGTTCACTTCCAGATATAGATGCCACTATCTATGACTTTCATATGTGTTCATTTTGCTATCATTTAGAGACTGGGGTCAAAACCTTATAACTCTGTATATCTATTTTCTTGGTGGTGTTTCTAAAAGTCCACCTCAAATATTCTTTCACAGACTTCTTTACAGCCATGCTTCAAGTCCAAAGACAGTCATTTTGACAACATTCTAAATTCATTTTATAATATTGATTATACATTTTATATTATGATTGTTCTGCTTTCTATTTTGAATTTTGGTAATTATTTTTGTCTCTTTTTTTAAAGCATGACAAGTTTTGATGTAAAGATAATAATGCCCAAGGAGATTTTACTATCTTGATTTTTCTAGCTATGGATCATTTCATTGTATTTCTATGTCTTTTCATAGATGTTTCTTCTTATTAGAAAGATTAGGATAACCAGTTATTCCTTACACCCTGCCTCCCTAATCACTCTGATTCTAGGTTTGTAGAGACTGAACTGTTTGTAAGACACATCCATGTAGCATCTCACTACACTATTATCCCTTTGTTTTTAAGATGTGACTTCTCAGCAATGAAAACAATTTGTTCAGTGAAGTAAATGAATAAACAGTTGTCAATAATTCAACAAGCTGTAAGAAGTACTTTAACTGTGGGTAGCTAAGTGGTGCAGTGGATAGAGCACCATCCCTGAAGTCAGGAAGCCCTGAGTTCAAGTCTGGCCTCAGACACTTAACACATCCTAGCTGTGTGACCTTGGGCAAGTCACTTAACCCCAATTGCCTCAGCAAAAAAAAAAAAAAAGAAGTACTTTAACTGTTTCTAAACAATCTAATTACTGATGATGTTGAGCAATGATTATTAATAACCATTCAATTGCAATCTCAAGGCTGAAAATATACTATTTAAATTATTAATGTTTAAGTTCTTTTTAGTAATTAAAATTAATGCATTAATATAAATAGCAATAGAAATTCTTAAGGTATAACTTAAAGGATCCTGATTTTTAAGAAGATTCAGTGATTTCAAATTTGAATTTTTATGTTTTAGTCATACAATTCTGTGGTTATCTGAAACTTTCCCTTTAAACCTAGTTTCTCTCCTAAGTTTGATTTTCTGCTTCATATTCCAAATTCTATATTTTTTTGTGTATCTCATTTTTTATCCTTGATTTATGTAATTTGCTTCCATTTAGCCACTAACTTCACCTCTACCCTTTACCATTTTTCTTTGCTAATTCATCAAGAATGCCATCTACCATGCCATAATATTTCATTTATCTGACATCATCAGGGAATGAGCACCACATTCTGCATAAGTACATGTAAAGAAATCCTCAGGAGACAAATGGATCAGAGATGATAACTTGCCATCTGGACTATTCTCTCCAAAGTGGGATGGAACTATCCCAGATTTCTTAGGGAGTTGATTAATGACATCAAAATTTCTTTAAAAGAACATAGAAAGATTCAGGATTAGTAATGATTATTGTTATAATTTTATTGGGAGCTTTTAGCTTTTCCTTGATAAATGGATATTACTTCTTTAAATATTACAGCATTTTCTTTAATTACTTTTAAAACATTTTGATAACAGCCAAAAATCACAGAATTTCTGATTTAGAAGATATCTTAATTCCTAATATTTAATCTAATTAATACCTGAAGAGTTATTTCTATTATACACTTGATAGTCAGCTAGCTTTTGTTTTTAAATCCTTCAATGAGAGGGAATCAATAACCATAGAAAAGCAGCCCATTCTCCTTTTGGAAAGCCCTCATTTTAGGATTTTTTTCTTTCCCTCACCCCGATATTAGCTCTGAATCTGCTTCTTTATAACTTCTATGCACGGATTCTAGTGTGCCTTTGAGAGCCAAACAGATCAGTTTAGTACTTCTTAATACACATGATACTATACACAACACAAAGCATCATATAATACTCCTTTAAATACTTCCACATTACATTCATGTTCCCCCAAGTCTTCTTCTCTTTTTTTATCCAGAATTCTTTTGTTTGTTTTGTTTTGTTTTACCAAGAGTTGAAGCTAAATGGAGATAAACTATCTTCAGTAAAATATTTTACATACTTCCTTTCATTTTCAAATGGAGGATGTTGATCATAACATAAATTATTAGGTTTCTAAGTTACTATCATGAGCATTTGTTATTGTGCTCTGTGGTAATAAAATTCTATCCCTGTTTTGATCTCTTTTGAATATAGGCCTAGCAATGTTATAGTAGGGTCAAAGGGAATGTATCATTAAGTAATTTTTTATTTAAAATTCCAAATCTCTTTCCAGAATAAGTATACTCAGTTAAGAGTCTACCAATAGTGAAGCAATATACCTGTTTTCTAACAGCACTTCCAACTTTTGTCACTTTTTATCGTCTTTGGCAATCTTCTGGATATGAGGTTGGATCTCAGAATTGCTTTGATTTTTATTCTTTAGCTGTTTGTTAGTTGAAGCATTTAAAAAATGTCAATAGCTCATCTATATTTTTCCCTTGAGAACTGTCCATATCCTTAGATAGCTTATCATTTGGCAAATACAACTTATCCTTATATAGTTGATCCAAGTCCTTGATGTCAGACTATAAACTGTTATTGCAAGGTGTTATAGCTCAGAATGTGACATCAGGAAAATCAGAATTTAAATCTTGCCTCAGATATGTATAAACTGTATAACCCCAAATAAGCCATTTAAAAGCTCCTAGCCTCAGTTATATCCACTGTAGAATGAGGATAATAATAGTACTTCCCCAACAGGATTGTTGTGACGATCACATGTGATAACATATATAAAGAACTTTATAAATCTTAAAAGCATTGTATAAATGGTATATACTATCATTTTCATTTTACTATCATATTTTCCCTATGTTATACCCCCTCTAGGGTTACTTTTGTATTCTTATTTGCTTGAGAGAGGGGAACTTGGTCCTCAGAGAGTAGTTATCTCTACTTCCCTCAAGTTTTTAGGAGTAACAGAATGTTTGGAAGTGATTATTTAAGACTGTTGCTCATGAGCCCCCATATAATATGTTCCATCCATATTGATTGCTAGTAAGCCAGCCAGAGTTAATTAGCATTCATTTAGAGGCATTTACTAATCAGTATAAAATAATTATGGAAAACTCCCACCCCCAAATCTGGAGCATAATCTCCTACAAGAATATAAAGGGACTTGAGTCTTTAAAGTGCTCCCAAAACTCAATTGCCCCTCCATTAAAGTCTCAAACCCTTGGTGATTCTTATATGATTCTTTACACATCATAAGGGTTTAATGCTTTAGTGCATATTATGGGATTGCATTCTGGAGCACTGTGGTCTCCCAAATGTCTGACCTCTTAATAATCAGAATGTTGTTATAAGTTATAATCCTTAAACTGCCACAGTGGCATCTAAACCCCTAAATATACCAATAGCTCAAGAAATATATTATCTAATAGCCTGACACTATTCATATTTTTCTTAGAACGTACAAAAATCTCCATTGTAATTTCTTCTCAACTCCTGCCTCCTCCTCATAGTAATAATAATAGCTTTAAGTTCTGAAAATCACTTTGCAGACATGATGCTATTTGTGTCTCACAATTATCTGATGTGGCAGTTACAAAATACTGTATCTCAGCCATTGACAATGATGCTCAAACTCTTCATTTTTGTTCTCAGTCATAGATATTCCAGCTCTACTAGCCAGAACTCTGAAATTCCTTTAGCCTCCTAAAATCCACTATTCCTCCTCCTCCCAAATCAATCAAGAAGTATTTAAGTATTTATTGTTACTAAGCACTATGCTGGCTGTGGA
The DNA here is from genome assembly GCA_023553655.1 of Myrmecobius fasciatus. Classification (NCBI taxonomy): domain Eukaryota; kingdom Metazoa; phylum Chordata; class Mammalia; order Dasyuromorphia; family Myrmecobiidae; genus Myrmecobius; species Myrmecobius fasciatus. The sequence goes on along the minus strand of JAJPUD010001003.1, from coordinate 90,635 downwards.
GATACAAATATAAAAAATTAAATAGCCTGTACACACAAGGGGCTTATATTCTGTGGGAGAGATCCATGTGCATATATAAATATATGCAGAATGAACTTAAAGTAAAGAAAAGGGATAGTTATGTGGCACAATGAAAAAAGCACCAACTCTTTAGTTAAAAGGACCTGAGTTCAAATCTGCCCTCAAACACTTATTACATGTGACCCTGGGAAAATCACTAAACCTGTTTGCCTCATTTCCTCATCTGTAAGATAATTTGGAGATAGAAATGGCAAACCATTGCAAGATCTTTGACAAGAAAATCCTAAATGGGTCATGAAGAGTCAGACGTGACTGAAATAACTGGATAACAAAAAAAAAAAAAAAACCCATAAAAATTTTAAAAATAGTTGAGCACAATATAGAGAGGAAGAAAAGTACCAGCAGTTTTAGGGAACATCAGGAAATTGGGGAAATTATTGTTCATAACTGAAAACCAACTTTGGAATCCTGTTAATTATCTTGATAATGAATTGACATTCAGATGATCACATAATCCCTCTATTTTTGAGATTAAGTCAACAATCTTCCCCCTTATTTGTTTTTTGGGGAGAGCAAACAATCCTTCACATTTCTATTAGGGATATGGCACAGATGAACAATGTCAGATTCTGCCCTTTCTACTTCTTTTCCTTATTTAATTGTAGCAAATGTAGTTATCTAAGCCCTTACTGTCCTTAACAACCAATTTAAAAGTGCAAAACTATCTTCAATAACTGATTGCTTTCCAGAGAGAGAAATCCAAAATACGACATTAGTTTTCTTTGTTGCAGTCCTGCTAGTTGTTCTTGGGGACTTCTCATCTGTACTTCATTAAGTCACATTCTGTGGTGTAATGTTGCAAGTTTGGAAACATAGAAACAGTTCAAGAAATTGATTCTATTTGTTGTTTCTGTTCAATAGACCTTTGATCTGAAATGTTCCACTATGCCAGACTGTTCCACTTGAGTCACTTTTTAACCATTGTTAGCATTGTAATAGCCTTGTTATCAGGTTGTATGAATTAATTCCATCACATTAGGAGACGGAAGTTATCACAGTACCAAGAAGCCGAGCTGACCTAATAGCTGTCTTATGTTACTTGCCAATTGATTCATTGACAGTCATACACACCAAGTTTATAATTCTGTTGTTGTGCAAAGTTGTCTTCCTTTCACAATTACATTAGAATAATAATTCATTTTTCTTTACCCAGGACACCTTGCCCAAAGGGTTTTTGGGAACCTAACAAAGCCTAACAGAAAAAATGCCACAATTAAGCAGGACACTGTGCCCAGTCACATTCTTGTACAGGGAGTGGAAAGGGAAAACACACACAGCAGACCCCACTGCACAATAAAGAAATAACCACCCACAAACAGAAACAGAAACCACCCATGTACTCCAAGAACCGCCAACAAATATAGGAGGAAACAACAAAATTGCCAAACAGAAGCTAAGGAGTTCAATGTCTGTTTGGGGAAGGATAGAGAGGAAAGAAGGACAGTTTAATCCATTGAAGCTGACCACCAAGTCTCTAAATATTTCAAGATAGAGGATATTGGGATTGTTTCTATATCTATACAATTGCAGATATATTTATGTGTGTGTGGAAAGAGAACATAGTCAAGCACTTATTTTTGTATTTGGTTTGTTCTGTTTTTGTTCTTAAAGACTGTCTTTCCATATCCCACTCCAGGTTGACAGTGTAGTGAATACTCATGGCCCTGTTCTTACTAGTAGTGTCCATTGAAACATTTGCCTGCTCACTTTTCAGTCTAGGCAAGTTTACCTTTCCTTAGGTGACCTTATGGGCTTCCACACTCAGTGCTCTGATGCCAGATGTAGCATACCCAAAGGCCCATTCCAGCTCAGAACTCTAGAGATTTGCCAACTTCAGCATCCCCAGTAGAAGAGAATATAGTTATAAGCTACCCCACCCAACTCAAGTAGTTATTTTTACAGAAAGTGAATGAAAAAGCATTTATTAATTACTTGCTACTGGCAATTAGTAACTGGTTAAATTCAATCTATTCAGTTCAGTCTTTGAGTGCCCACTTGTTTGAAGGCATTGAGCTAAGTGTGAAGGGAAATGACGAAAATACATGCTCTCTGACTTTGAATTTAGAGACTAATGGGGTGGAGAAAGATGAAATGCATCAGAGATTTTTTTTAAATGAGATAAAATGATAAAGACAAAAATGACCAAAATTCTTCCCCAGTAAGAAACTGTCTAAGTTACTCATTAGAGGAAAAGAAGGCTTTCCATAAATGGAGATGAGAGGAGAATACATTCTGGGCATTGGAGTGGTAGGATCAAAAACCTGAAAATAGAGTTTGTCTGTATCTGGGACAAAGAATGCAGTTTGACTGGGAATCATAGAGGTGAAGAGGAGCAACCTGAAAAAAAAAAAAAAAAGGAACATGTGAATAAATTTCCACTGCCAGGCTATGGAAAGTCTGGAGTGCTAGGATCAGCAAATTAAACTTTGCTAGGGAATGAGGAGTTATTGAAAAATTTTGAATATGGGAATGATTTTTTCCCAGATGCTTTGCAAAGATACCTTTGCTCATGCTATAGTGTCCTACTTGATCTTCCAAGCACATGTTCTGGAGAGGCTTTAGAGCTTCTGCATGGGGACTAAATTGTTCTGAATGGTGAAATCCCATTATATCTAGTCAGCTCCATAATGACCATAAAATGAATCATGACTTCAAAGAGACTGAAAAGTAATTGATTCTAATTTTCCTTATTTTAGAGATATAAAAACTGAGGCACAGATGTAAATCACTTGTCTAAGGTTGCACACATATTATAAATGGCAGGACCTGAATTTAGATCATCTCTGTCATCAAATCTGTCATCTTTCTACTATTGTATGATGTCTTTCAAATGTTCTTTTCATGCCAATGGTATGATAGTTGTAATGTATATCTTGAAGGTAAGGAAACTGAGCCTTAAAGATTTTATTATTTACCTAAAGTTACACAATTAGTAGGAAAAAAATGGGAGTTGGGTAGAGTTTGCAACTAGCTAGCACAGTAAAACTCAGCAAGACCTGAGTTCAAATGTTTAATACCTATGTGACACTGGCCAAGTCACTTAATCCTGTTTGGGTTAAAATGAGCTGGAGAAGGAAATGGCAAACCATTCCAGTATGTTTGCCAAGGAAATCTCAAATGAGGTCACAAAGAATTGGACACAATAAAATAACAATACATTAAGTCTAATATATAACTTGATAAGTCTTCTGACTTTCACTATCTTATTTTGGATGTAAAAGATATTGTATAGATAGTTTTAAAAAATGTATTTCTGACTGAACTAAATAGGCTGATATTAAAGCAAATGAACAAAAATGAATTTTGCCAAATTAGGCTTTTCCCAAAATTCAATATTATCTCTACACAATACCCTATTCAACATTGTAACTGCTATTATTACTTCAATGTATGTCTTTTTTCCTCTGTAAGGTTAAGGTTTTTAAAATAAGGGATAAAGACATATATTTTCACTCTATAATGCTTCCTAGGCCTTCTTTGACTGTCTATATCCTACTCATGATTAAATGGCCAGTTACTTCATGAATTTTTTTTTTTCTGACTATCCTCACTATATGTGATTAATTTCTCCTTCCCTTGAACTTAATGTCCCATATTGTCTAATTCACTCATTTGACACTTATTTTTACTGTCTGGATTATAGTCATCTTTTTTATAGATATACATCTTTTCCCCTCCAATTACATTGTGCTTCTTAAAGATAGGGACTCCTTTTTATATCTTATCTTTTTCCCTAGAGAACTGAACTAAAACTCTGATTGGTCAATGTAAATGTAAAAAAGAAAAAAAAAAAGCTTTATGTTATAAAAATTTTCCTCTCAATTAAAGTTTATAAAAATGGAAAAAGTTGCCTTAGGTGACCATCAAGCAATGATTTGATGAACACTTAGAAGTTTCAGTTAGTTAAAAAGAGAATTATTCTTTAGATCTAAGCTAGACTACACAGTCCTCTTCCAATGCCAAATTTTGTAATACAATATTCTAGAGATTTCTTCAAGGTCTGTCTGTCTTCAAGTTCAGTAAAGGGGCTCAAGCATTGTAAAGATTTAATTAATAATTATTGTATAAATGGTATATATTACTGATCATAAAATTCTCCAAGTTCTAAAATTCTGTTCCCATGTAATTTTTTTTTTCCACTCTCCACATCCCCTCTTCAGTACCAATTCAACTCTAGACGTATAAGGATTTAAATAGTTTTGGACTGGATTATCCCTTAAATTAGTTTTTTATGCCTCCTATTTTCTGTTTCTCCTGTGGTTTTTCCATAATATAGCCTTTTGAGAATCCTATCTCATGCCCTGTTCAACTTTCTTTGCTTCTCCAACCAATGCACCCAGGGAACCTGAAGGTGGAACTGAATTCATTGTTAGTCATTCGCTTTTCAAATAAAATGAAATGAAATGGTTTATTTTTCATTTGCTGTGCACTCTTCAATAAGGAAAAATGAGCTGTTTCATTACGTATCATTTGTCGCTTATTTGTTTAGGGTAACTGGCTGACATGGCTTGTTTACTTTTTGAAAAATGAATATGAAGTAGCTATTTTCAGAGACCCACACTGGCATTCAGATTACATGTACTATCTATTGAAACTTTACTTTCTGGTCAACAAGGATAGGTTGTTTTATTGTAAGCTTGATCAGAAAGGTAAAAAGTACCATTATTATATTTTTTAATATTAAAGATTAATACCAGTAGATGCTTTGGTTGATTTTAAAGTTTAATTGATCCATTTATTATAAATCAAAATTATTTCTAAGAAAAAATAATCTTCCCTCTAGATCAAAATCTCCCTTATAGCAAAGAAAAATAATCTGGCAAGAATAATTTAGCATTCTAAGTATTTAGCATTCTCACTTATTAGTCAGTCCCCTATCTTTCAAAGTTTGCCATTTTTAAGTGCTTTTCCATATTTACGTTGTGATAATAATTGTGTATGCTATTCTTTTGGTTCTGCCTATTTCATTCTGTATCAATTTATACAAATCTTCTATTTTTTTAGAGTTCCTCATATTATTTCTTTTGGAACAATAATAAACATATATATTATTCCCCCTGCTATTCCTTAATACATGAATACTCAATTTCTTTGTTAAGGATTCTGTCAAAAATCTTTAAGTATATTTTGGACATTTTTTCTTTTAATTTCTTAGATATATGGAAATTTTCAAAAGTATCCTCTCTACAGAAAAACCACTGAGGCAGAGCTCTGAACACTTTGAAGGGCCCATGGTCCCCTTCTATGAATCTATTCCTTATAATCTGAGATGCTCCCCTTATTCCAGGACCTTCAGTTTTATAGTGCTTCATACCTAGACAATACAGGCAAAACAGACCAAAAATACATAATCTCATTGATTGATAAATCTAACATAACCCTCTAGAAGGGTCTGCTCAAAATACAGTCTCATTGGCTGACAACTAGGCTAGTAGGCAGACTTTAACAGACCTATGCTGACCTTCCAGAAGGTCCTACCAAAGCTGATGAAAAGTTTCATGGCATTGGGCTGATGAACAAATGTGAAAACATCTCTATGGATCAAGAGACTGATAGAAGAGCAGGCCACAGTCAGGTAATAAAGGGATGAAAAGGAATGGAGTGGCTGAAAAAATAACTGAGGAGCTTTCCATGAAATTAAGTCACTTTTGACATGTTGGGCTTGGTCATCATAACAAGGAAGAACAAGGGTGGGGGGGGGTTCTCTAGTTAGCTTCAATGATTAAGCAATTGAATTTGCAATCCTTAATTAACAACTCTGAGTCCTACTATCTGAAGTTATAATCATCACCCCTAGGGTGGTGGATTATATCAAACTGATTAAAACTGACTGGAATAAAATAGATATCCAAAATATCATCAATCCCAAACTATACATTCTTCAGTGATATTGTCCAAAGACATGGACAGTTCATCATTTTTCTTACAAAATTCTGAATAGTTATCCAAAATGTACAACAGTGTACCAGTGTCCATGTCTTTTCATAGCCTCTATAACTCCTCTCTCTTTTGCTGTCTTTGTCGATTTATAAGATGTGAAGTAAAACTCGAGGCTTCTTTTATTCTACTGTTAGCTATTTGGAATGTGTTTTTAAATGGTTATTTATAGTTTATGATTTTTCTTTTGAAAGTTGCTCATGTTCTTTGACCATTTATTTATTGGAATTATGTTTCTTTGTATTATACATTTGTGTCAATTCCCTGAATAAATTTGTTCATTTGTTTGAAAAAATTGGGCTGTGTGTGTGTGTGTGTGTGTGTGTATGTGTGTGTGTGTAATTGCTTCTGTTTCTTGTTTGCCTAGTCTGCTACTCTACTTTTCTCTTTTTAAAGGAATAAACATGGTTTTGATTACTACTGCTTTATAATGCAATTCAAGATGTGGCTATGCTTTAGAAATGAGATTTTGAAGATGTTTTTTTCCCACTTTTATATTTTTTCTAAAAGTTTCTGTTCTTCCAAATAATTTCTTTTAAAATATTTTTGTCTAATCCCCCAAAGTATTTTTTATTCAATTTGCTATAGTGTTTGATTTGTAAATTAATTTAGGAAGTATTGCTATTTTTATTATACTATCATGGCTTAATCATAAGAAGTGAATCCAGTTAATTGTCTTATATTATTTTAATATAGATTGTTTTATAGTTGTATTCATCAAATGAGTATGATGTGGTTTAAATCCCAGATTGGGGATGGATTTCATAGATTGTTTGTTTGTTTTGTTGTTGTTTGTTTGTTTGTTTGTTTTTGCTGAGGCAATTGGGGATAAGGGACTTGCCCAGGGTCACACAGCTAGGAAGTGTTAAGTGTCTGAGACCAGATTTGAACTCAGTTCCTCCTGACTTCAGGGCTTGTGCTCTATGCACTGAGTCACCTAGCTGCCTCAATTTCATAGCTTTTTAAACAGAATTTCTCTTATTATTTCTTCCTCTTTTGTGATTTACTATGTCACATTTTACTATGATCGCAAAGATTTATTTTGTATCCTGAAATTTTACTGAAATTGTTAATCATTCCAGGGCAGCTAGGTGGCACAGTGGAGAGAGCGCCAGCCCTGAAGTCGGAAGACCTGAGTTCAAATTTGATCTCAGACACTTAACATTACCTAGCTATGTGACCCTGGGCAAGTCACTTGACCTCAATTGCCTCAGCAAAAAGCAAAAAAAAAAAAAAAAAAAAAAAAAAA
>JAJPUD010001003.1:0-83268 GCA_023553655.1 Myrmecobius fasciatus | reverse complement strand
TTGCCTCAAAAAAAAAAAAAAAAAAAAAAAAAAAAAAAAAGAAATTGTTAATCATCCCAATTAATTGTTTCTCTAATTTATTAAGATTTTTGAAGCACACTATCAAGTTATCTCACAGAGGGATGCCAATATTTTGTTTCTGATTTTGTTCTTTGTATTACAGTAGTTTGAATTTCTAAAAATATGTCAAATAATGGTGCTAAGAAAACCATCCTTACTTTACCCTTGCTTATACCAGAGTAATTTCTGATTTTTTTTTTCCCATTATAAACAGTACTAGCTTTTGGTTTGGGTTCTATAAAGGGGAACTTTTCCATGACAATTCTTTTTATATCTTTTTAACTTAAATAAAGTGATAAATTTTATCAAAGGATTTTTTGTACATCTATTGAAAGAATGTGATTTTTGCTATTGTTCTTAATATATTCTATGTTTTTCTTTCATTTTTTAAATGTAGAGTTATAAAAAGTAATTTCACTAAATTTGGTTAATACTCTCTGAAGCTTGATTTTCTATGATTATCTATATTTATATATAAACATAACATTTAGATCAAAGAGACTACACTAGGAACACTGTAGGACATGACTTCACTAGCACTAACCAAGAGGTACCTAAATTGTAATTATAAAGTTATAAAACAAAACAATATATATATATATATATATGTACATATACATATATATTTTGCTGGGTACCAGCTTTTCTCTTAAATATTCAAACTACTTTTCACTAGAAGTGGATTTCCCTTTCTCTTCATGCATTAAACATATAGCAGGTATAGATTTTTCATTAAGTTACTACTGAATTAAAGGAAGTTTAAGTTATAGACTTATAAGATGCCAAGATATTTCATTGGTACAAGTTGAAGTAATTATTTTTATGTTTTATATGTTTATATGCACACTGGAGTGGTGTATTAGATCAAGAGGTGGACTTAGAGTCAATAAGTCCTTAGTTCAGAGTCCATTTCTGATGGAAAATTGAGTGACAGGGAAAAGAAGGAAAGGAATATAATAGAGTGAAGAAAGTATCGGATTTAGTATTAGATGATGTCAGTTCAAGTTCTTACTTTCTCTGTGTCCTTGGGAAAATAATTTATTCACCTTGTATCTCAGGTTCCTCTATTATAGAATGACAGAGTTGAAAGGTCTCTTACAGCATAGGATCCTATGATTCATATGCAAGTCACTTCAGGTAACTCCCCAAAATTACTTTATGTTAAAGATTTATGAAGTCTGGGGCATGTATTAGTGAAATTACAGATCTTTTCTTCATTTCCCATAAAGCAGTTGTGTATGTAGACTTCCACATACTGAAGGGCAGCCAAAATTGGATTAAAATGTAATTGAGAAAAAATTAACAAATTGAATAAAAATAAAATAAAACATAGATAATATTAATACATAGTTTTGTAAATCAATAATGCAGCCCACAGGGATCCTTATATAAGATTTAGTAATTATAGTTTGCATATACAGCTCTGTTGTAAAACACTGGATTTTCTTGCAATTACAACAAGTATATGCAATTATTTGCAACTTTATATCCAAATATCTATATAATCTATATATATTTATATCTATGTCTGTATCACAGTACAGTGAATAGAGTTTTGGGTCTTGAGTCAAAGAGTCTCATCTTCCTGAATTCAAATCTGACCTTAGACACTTACTATGACTCTGGGCAGTCACTTAAACCTGTTTGCCTCAGTTTCCTTATTTGTAAAATAAACTGGAAAAGGAAATAGCAAAACAGTATTTTTGATTTTGGAAGAAAACCCCAAATGGGGTCACAAAGAATTAGATATAAGTGAAACAACTAAACAACCACAAAAATTGTGTTCCCACCCTCACCTCTCCCACCCCAATTAGTTCACTGTTCCCTCCTCTATCTCTTAACCCTTGGTGGTTATAATTCTAGTTATTCCACTTTACTTCTATTTTCTAATCCTACATCAAAGCCCAGTGCTATCTTTTAGAGTTTTCATCCTTCAAATTTATTCTTGAATTTTCATTTTTGTTATTATAAGTTTTCACCCTTCCAACTTATTAGGGGAGAGAAAAGGCTGAGTTTTTTTGTTTGTTTGTTTGTTTGTTTTATTATTGTTTCCTTCCCCTGCCCTCCATTTCTTTTCAGTCCAACCTACCACATAGATCCTCTTTCTAGACTATTTTTTTCTTGATTAAGCTTAATCGATATTTTTTTTTCCGCTCTGCCTATTCTTTTTCTATAAGTGGGGTATGTATGCCTCACTTCATTTTTCCCTCTCTCCACATGTATGAACTTAAGTAATGCTTAGCTCTTTACCCTGTTTCCCTCATCCCTAGATAATTTTCCACCTAGTCCAGTAAAAATAACTATTTTTTCCTTGCCTGAAAATCTCCTTTAGATTTTCTCAATTGTATTTCTAATCAGGAATTCTTGATGCAGATTTGCATGTTAAAAGTAACCCCAATTGGTTCTAACCTCTGCCTTTGAAACACTTGAAGCCTTACATTTATTTTTGAACTGAGGTACCTTAGGTCACAGACCTCAGGGATATTGCTGAAATTACAGCCACCTTTTGGAAGGGAGTTCTTTTTTCTTTTTTTTTTTTTTTCCCCTTAGAGCCTAACAAAGCTTAAAGGTACTAGAAGAGCCCATAAGCTAGGTATAGTAAATATGAGGATGGTTTAACATATATTTTAGGGGCTTGTTTTAAGTGAAACGATAGAGAACTGGGAGTCCAGTACTTAAAGTATTAATGTACCCTCTTATCCACTGCTTTTAATCACTAGATTTCAATTTCTTCATTTGCAAATTGCAGATAATAATACCTGCTCCCACCTACCTCACCAGAAAGCTAGGAGGATTAATTAAATATTCTTTAAAGCCTCTCAGATTTAAAGTGGCCTATGTAAAAGGTATTATTCCTAAGAAGGAATAAAGCTATGTGTGTTTTCCATGTACAATTGATACTTTCAGATTTTTTTCTTCTTTCTTTCAAGTGCCAATTTGGTGGCTTTTGATTCATAGCCTGAGACCTTTTGGGATTTTAAGTGGTTACCCTTAGAGAGTGAAGTATTTTCCAGTGTAGTCCTAGGTAATGGAAACTACACTTGAATGCTGTTTTTTTTTTTTTTTTCCTTCCTCAGGAATAGGGTTATAGATTTTTAGAAGTAAAAGGAAATCTCAGAGTCATTCAATCAAACCCCTTAATTTTACAGATGAAGAAACTGAGGACCAAAGCTGTGAAGGGACTTCTTCTTGGTCATCAAGTTATTAAATAGCAAAATTGATACTCAGCAGCTAGATCTCTGACTTCAAAGCCGATGCTCTTGTCCATGATAAATTAATATTGATGTCAGAAATTTAATACAATATTAGTAGAAAAACAGCTCATTGGATTTGAGAAAAGGTGTTATAAACTCTCCTTTAGAGCTCTCAGCTGAAATCCAACTTTCTCTACTGAAGCTTTCCATGATTGCCTCTAGTCTTTTTATCTCCCAAACCTTCATTGATCTCCCTCTACTCCAAACTAGAAAACTTATTCTCAGTATCATTTAGTTCAGCCCTTAATTTTATTCAATCTTCTATTGTTCACTGTTTAATGTGTCTTGATCTTTTCCTCCAATTAGATAATAAAGTCCCCCCAGGGGGCAGGATTTTCCTTTTTTCTCTTCCTTGGTTGGTAGCATAGTTGTTGAGCATGTAATTGACACTTTTTCAGTGCTCATTGATTAAGTTCTTGTATGCTATTTGTTCTTGGAAGCCTTTGGCTGCTGAGGATGATAAGGATGCCTTCAAATTAAGAAGAGGAAGAACAGGACTTGATCTGATAATATTTATGTAGGATTTGGGCTAGGAAGGGTTGAATAAGGGGAAATGAGTTATCTAAAAGCTAGACTAAGGGGCAATGAATTACTGAGGAAGAGACCTCAGGAAGAGGATTATGAATTCCAGTCTAGAGGGGGCAAAGGAAAGAGATTAATGTGGTTTCATGAAGCCATGGGAAGGCACATTGAGAATTTTTTTGTTTCTCTCAATCTTGATGCACAGTGTTGCTGACCAAACACTCCTAGTCATCTGGGTTATGAACTAAATTGGAGAGATGCTTTAGCAGAAGAGTCTAAGAAGAACTTTCTCTAAATCCAAGGCCACTCGAACAAATTTCTATTTATCAAAAGTAAAAGTTAGCAAGTACATTTTAGGCATTCCTAAATTATTCAGATCTGCAGGGTTTTTGAATGAGTGGAGACCAGGAGAGGGTGTCAGAGCAACAGAGAAGGGCAATGTAATAGCAGAGAGCCAAAATGGTTTGTCATACAGAAAAGATAAAACTATTTATTTCTTTTTTCCAACAAGGTCATCAGGCTAATAAATTGGATTATCTACTTTACAAATCTACTTTAAATTTAGCCAAAAGCTTTACAAAATCTCTCATAGCATTATTGTGGAAAAGAAGATAAGCATGAGAAATAAACAAGAGTTCAGTTAAGTAGATTTTGGAATTATTGAATGACCTGACAGAAGTAATAGTCATTAAGAGTTTCAGTGTCAAATTGGAAGACTATTTATAATGGAATACACCAGATATCAGTGCCTAGACTTGGACTAGTTAAAAATTTTTATCTGTGATTTTTATATTTTTATACAGTGCCTTACACATAGAAAGTAGTTAATAAATTCTTGTTGGATAAAGACGCTGTTGTTGTTTATAAATCTGTAGGTGATATAAAGCAAATATGACTAAGTCAAGCTTTAAAAACATGTTGATTAATTAATAGATTGAAACTTAGCAGGGATAAATATGAAATCTAATAGTCATGTGACCCATATAGGCTCTGTACTTATTCTCCCATATTCAAATGCAGGCATAAGCCAATGCCCCAGAACTTGGCTAGTATATCCCTTGGGGGAAGAAAGGAAAGAGGGAATTCAATTGGTTGAGTGCTTTTCTACACTGTTAGTTTTCCATACATACATATATGTGTGTATATGTATATATGTATACATGAAATCAAAGATCTAGCTTCCCTTCCTTTTCTCTTAAGTTCCCCATATAACTCCAAGTTAGATTGTACCTTCCTTTTAAACTGGTATTCATGCTTTTCAAATGTATCATTTAATCAAAATTTCAGCTAGACATTGAATATATTGCTTTCCACTTTACCATTTTTATTTGATGAATGCCTTTAACAAGTTCCTTTGTTATTCTGTTGAGCGCTAATTGTTGTAAACCAAGTCCACATTCTATCTAATCCCACTGAAGCTTGTTAAAATTAGAGATGTGCCAAATTATTCTGGAGCAGGTTGAAAAGCAAGTGAACCATTGTCTCCACTGGCTCTGGAATAACACAGAAAGCTGACAGTTGCTTTCATGGTTTGTTTTCAGCAAATCCATTAGACCAGCTCTTCACCATCTTTAAATTCACCCTAAAGTACTTTATACTTTCTTTTCAAATTAATTCTATTAGAGTAAACATGCATCCATCAAATTTTGCCCACTTCTACACATTTTTGTGAATACTGAAAAAATAAAAATTCCTTTTTTTTTCATCTTTTATGATCAATGAGAACATAGGTAGTAAGAAAGCTTTTGATTCATAGCGATCTGGGTTCAAGTTTTGTTTCTGAAATACGGTATCTCTATAACCAGGGTTAAATCACTTACCCTTTAAATTTCCCAGGCAGTTCTCTAAATCAGCAAGTTATATTTTCTAATTAGATTGGAGGAGGAAGTTTCTATATCCCTAAAGCCTGTGAAATCAAAGCTTGACCAGAAAACAGGAAGAAAAAAGAATACAAGAGATTTCTGTTATGATTTATGAATCCAACTACAAATTCAAGAATTAATTGATAAGTATGTGTTCTGTTTGGCTTTGGAAACAAAAGAATGGCTTTTCAATTACCTCAATAATGACAGGAAGGTCATCTGTTCCATATCAGTTTATATTTTTAAATAAGCAAAATTTCCTCAACATATATTCATGTACTAATTTATTTTTCAATTTTATTTTTTATTTAATATTTATATTTTTTAAAATACAAGTTTTTTCTGCTTATAAAACCTCAAGATCCTTTAAAGTTTTAAACCTGAAGCCCTTCCATTTCCCAGCAATTGATAGAAGGCAAGTAACATATTTTAAGAAGTACCAGAGCTAATCGAGTTTCTTGTAAGTTTATCTACTTTTTTCTTTTCTTATCTTATAAGTAGAAGGCAGATTGCTGGTAATAGGGAGGAGTATGAAACACATTTTTGTATAACATTCATGAATTGATCCTATGACATAGGAGACAGTGGCACAGGACTACGTGGCATGGCGTGCTCTCATCAGAGAAGGTGCTGTGCTCTATGAACAAAGTGTAATTGAATTAGTTCAGAAGAAATATGAGATGTGCAAAGTTAGAGAGTCTACCTAAATCCGACCTGTGGCAAAAAGCATTCTGAGATCGCACTGGTCTGATCAGCCATAGTCAGAACACTGTAACTTGACTCTAATATAGTGATCTCATTTTGGTCCTCTTCAATAGCAAAGGGCAATGGCCAAGAAGTACCTATTAGGTGTGCCCAGCATTGCAGTGTTTGCCTGGAAATGAAATAAGACTCCCACTGGAAAAGAGCAAAAATTCTAACTAGACATCCAAGGGGAAAGGGAGAATAGACAGCCCTCATCCTCTCCACTGCAGATACCTATATATGGGAGAGCAGGAATAAGGGTGGGAGTGGAGGGGTGGGGGGCTATTTATCATTGCTGGAGGCTATGTTCCAGCAGGTAGATATTTTTCCTGATGGAAACTTGCCTTGTCATACATATGTATAAGTGTGTATATATATATATATATGCATATATATAATTTTATTTATAATATATAATTTTATATATAATTCACACATTTCTATTCAAGCCTATGACTGAGAACATAGTGACTCTCATCCTGCTAGGCAATCCTTTATGGAAAAACACTTCATAAAGAAATCCCTACTATTATGATCACCAAAATATCTACCATCAATTTTTCAAAATAATTGAACTTCTGCTTCTTTCAGTCTTTTCTATCCCAGATATTGGGGAGGGGCTGGATTTGGAGTTAGAAAGATTTAAGTTCAAATACTGCTTCAGGCACTTACTAGTGCTATGATTTGAGGCAAGGCATCCGACTTCAGTTTCCTTATTTATAAAATATAGATAATAATAGCACTTTACAGGGCTATTATAAAATTCAAATGAAATAATACAAATAAAGAATTTAATATACTATGTTACTCCATAAATGTTAACAATTCTGCTGCTGTTGATACTACTTTGTTTAGCCCTTTGTGACCTTTTATTCTATTTTTTGAATTTTACCATTTTTTCTTTTACTTCTTTACTTCTTTTAATATATTTTATTTAGCTTGGAAAATGGGCATGTCAGCTTCAGATTTTACTCCTTCAAAAAGTGTTAGTTGTACCTTTGACTTCTCTTGATTGTCCTCTGGGAAAGGGTGATAGTCCCAGACTTAAAAACAAAAAAAACAAACAAACAAAAAAAACAATCTTCCTGGCTGTAGAAAGGCAAGGAATATAGGGAGAAAATATATGAGGCAATGTAAAAACAAAAGATATCAATACAAATCTTTTTCAAAAAAGTAGCTTCTGGAAATCCAGTAGAATTCAATATTAAAATTCCCTTCCAAAAAAAATCATGACAAATCCCTAGCTCAGGAGAGTTATCAGAAAAGTGGGGGACGACTCCGGAAAGCTTCCATGCAGAAGATAGTGTGTGAGTTGAGTATTGAAGGAAGTAAAGGAATCCATCCATGAAGGGAGCCAAACTCCAGGGATGAATGACAGCCAATGGGAGGCATTTGGCCAGGAGATGGAGTGCTTTGCATGATGAATAAGGCCAATATGCTCAGACTGCATTGTTTGGGAAGGAGAAGCTAAATAAGTCTTTATTGACATCAGGACCGGGAGTTCAAATCCCAGTTCTCCTACTTACTCTTTGTGACCTTAGTTAATCTGTCTCCCTTCCATAGAGCTCGGTTTCTTCATATGAAAAATGACAGTTTTACTAGATAATCTTTAAGGCTCTTTTCACCTTAAAATCTTATTATTTTAGTCCTAAACTGTTGATTTGGGGGAAGTAATTTCATTTCCCTAGGTCTTTTTACCATGGTCAAAAAATGATGATAATGGACCAAATTGACTTCAAAGTCCATCTTTATTTTCAGTATCACAACTTGATTCTTTTAGTTTCCTTTCCTGGTTTTCTTTCCCAATGGGCACTAGAGGAAACAGTGGAGCCATATTTTTTCTCTCATTTCTCTTCATCCTGCCCCCTCCTGGCTCATCCTTGTCACTGCATTTCACTCACCATTCCCGCCCCCCCTTCCCCCCCCCCAACAGAGCAGTGTTAAAAAGTCAGTTCTTGTCAGGGAGCAAATCATTTTGTAGTATTGATTTTAAATTTGTCATTGTTTTCCATGAAAGCTAAACAGAGAGGATGAATTGTCACTCACCCCATAAAGTTGATGACTTTCCATGCCCAAATGATTTGACAATTTGCTTTTTTCCACCCCCAAGGAAACTAGTTGCCAACATTTTTCAGGGGAAAAGCATTCAATCCATGTCTAAAATTGGTCAAACTTCACCCTGCAGCAAACTTGCAAATTTTTGCAAGGACTTGTGAAACTTCGCAATGCAAAAGATCAATAGTTTCACACTGTTCTGCTCTCACAGCTTTTCTGAATGCACAATATCCATTTAATTTGAAGCTGTCAGGCTGAGAGAAAGGAAATGTAAAACTCATAAAGGGGGATACCCCATGTTTGCAAAGAGCATATGCAAGAATTGGTGGTGACCTGTTCATTTTTGGCATCAAGTGAAATAAATCAAACACTCAGTTCAGGTGTTTTAGGATTAGCTATCAGTAAGAAAAAAAGAGAAATATTTATTTTTTTTGCAATATCTTTGTAAGTTATATTTTCACATTCTGATAGATATATTATTATTTCCTACATATATATATGTGTATATTATTAATATATATTTGCACATGTATATATATGTCTTTGATGACTATTTGATATCCCATATTGCAAGTTGAAATTTAAGCAAAAATTTCAAAAACAGCCTTCAAGACTGCTATCCTGAAGAACAAAATCCTTCAGTCTCCAGCTCTAACGATATTTAATGTTAAATAGTTAATGCTGAATTTAGGAATTTGTTTCTGTTTCCCAATTTTTATTAATCTTAGAAAAATGTCAAATAGCCCCAAAGCAATTTGGGCAGCTGATAAAATGTATTTCTTGCTTCTCCTCCTACCTTTCTCACCCATCCTTCTGTCACTCTGGCATGTCTGCTTCTATCCTCTAACTTCCCAGGACTCAGTCCTTGCTTGATTGACAGATATTTTCTCTCTGTGTACTCTCTTTCAGAAAACTCGTCTGTCCTCATGGCTTCAGTTTTCTTTTCTGTGCAAATAATCCCCAAATTCAGCCTTGATCTCTCTTAGTTTTAATAGTTTATTGCTAAATGCCCACTGAATATAATAAATTCTAACACTTCAGATTTAACACAACTAAAACTGAATTCCTTACCACAGGATCTCTAAAATGGTCACTTCCTTCAAAGTTTACATCCTTTTTATTTAAGCAACTAATTTTTGTCTAGTCACAATCAATTTCAGAATAGCATCTGTTCCTTCATTCCTCTTAAGAGAAATGAAGTTATTATAGCAAAACAGGAATTTGTCAACTATTCTGTCTTTAGCAGAGAGTTCTAATTGGTCTCCTCCCCATTATCCATCTTTAATTGCTCACACATCATAAATATTCACCTATTTTCTTCATTTGATGGGGTGCTATTTAGAATATTCTCATAACTATCTTTCTCAATCACTGGCCTCCCCAAAGCATCACTGATCCTCTCCCAAATGCAGTCTTCATATTGCTCTATTCTATTTGCACATATCTGCACAGAAATATTGTGATATACAATATTCATCTACTCTCTTTTGTTTAATTTGTTCCTTTTGAAAAAAAATGATATACTTCCAATGCCATAATCTAAGCATAATTCAAATCCCACTAAATTTCACTGAGATCAACTTTATATTTTTGTGTTAATTTTTCCATTTCATCTTTGTGAAGCTATATTGTATATTTTCTCATAGACATCTGACAAAATGTGTTATAACAGAAAGCACAGAATTTAACACTGAAGGAAGTGAGTTCAAATCTGAGCTCTACTACTGATTAACAGTGTGATTTGCAGTCCCATATTTCTACCTGTTTCCTTTGGACAAGGTACTTAATCTCTCTAGGACTTTCCTTCATCCATAAAATGAGAGGGTAAGGCTAGATTGACTCATAATTTATAGTTAAAAATCTTATGACTATAATTTGTACCTTCTCTTCTTTGTTTCCTGTGAGTTACTGGATCTTCTTCTATCTTTTTCATGCCTTCTGCTCTTTGTGGAAAATAGCATTTGTATGTATTTGAGCAGTTTTTGCCCACCCCAACTTCTTTTTTATATTCCATTTAAAGTTTTCTTGTTTAGAAATACAAATATCCAGGCAAATGTACTATTTGCAGTTTTTATAAGATAATAGTTCATCCCTAAGAGTCCATAAGTATTTTTTTAAATTATCTGTAGTTTTATTTGAGAAATCTAGATTGTGTTCTCTGAATCATTTTTTTTAAATAAGCTGATTACTTTTCAGCTCACCTAAGTTCTTCTATTTCAATTCTTCAAGTATAAACTGAGATTTGGTCTAGGTAACATCTAAAGTCTTTTCTGCCCTCAATAAAGTTTTTTATTCAATGACATACTATTTAATAATCCCCATAGAATCTAGTATAGGATGGTGAGGGCAAATATGTGCTATCCAAAAAAATATGTTCTGAATGGATTATTGAAGGAATGAATGAATTTTATCTGTAAGTTAGAAATAGAGATCATTTAGTAACTGGCTCAATTTTAGTACAAATTAAAAATTAATCTTTCTTTTGATCATAACTGAACTTCTTTCAACAACAATTTTCTCAATTTTTAAGATAGAATAAATTTTACAATGAGAAAAAATTTTGCTTTCATGTTCACTGCTTCACAGTAAGATTTAAAAATGTTTTGGGACCAAATATAACCACTACCAGTTCAGATAACAAATACTCAATTTGAAGTTGTTGTAGTAGAAAATAATCTCTAATAAAATCTTTTGGCCTTGTATTTGAGAGAATGTATGTATTTGTCACAGTGAAAATTTATTTGTACAAAATTGTGATGAGTATGAATTAAGTGTCTAGTTGCCCCCCTCCATTCCCAGAAGATTGATTATTACTTGGGTCTAAAGTCTCTTTGATGGTCAGGGTCTTAATTTCAGTTGTGGTTCAGTAATTTCAGTCACATCTGACCTTTCATGACTCTAGTTGCCATGTTTTTGGCAAAGATATTGGAGTATTTTACTATTTTGCTCTCCATGAATCCATTTTGTCAAGAAATCAGAGGTTAAGTGACTTGACTAGAGTCACACAGCTAAAAACTGTCTGAGACTTATTTGGAACTCAGATCTTCTGACTCCAGGACCAGTGAACTATGGTTGCTTCATGCTATTATCAGGTGACTTATTGGATAATTGCAGACACATTGAGCATGGAGAGATTTAGTTCCTTTAATGTTGCAATGTGTCATTAGAAGCTACAAAGAAAAAGGACAATTTCCAAAATAAATTTTAAAAAAAGATATACTAAGATTTGCTTTGTAAGTAAATATGGTATTATTGAAATGCCATTAGCATAGAACATTAGAGTGTTGTTAGTATTTTTTCCCCAATAGAGGTAAATATCTATTGTGATTCTTGTACACATTTAGCTCAGAAATTCCCTTTTACAACATATAGCAAAACAAATTTCAACATATCTAAATGAGAATGGAAATTCTTTTCTTTAGCTGTGGTATAAGATATGACCGAGTTTGGTGGAGTGGACAAAAATCAGAGTAGAAATCAGAAAAGTTGTTTTCAAGGCCTGGTTCTGCCATTAGCTAATTATGTAGCTTTTGTCAAATCATTTAACCTATTTGGACCTTAATATCTTCTGTACCTTTATAGTCCCCATCTCTAAGGTCTTTCCAAATTAGGAATTTTGTTTCAAACTCCTTGGTCACATTAACCTAGTACTCTTACCACTTGAGTTAAAGAGGAACATAAATTCTTGATGGAATGCTCAATACAAGGCTAGAACTTATGCTAAAATTAGCTTCTTATTCTTTGAGTTAGTTTGATATAAATAAAACAGGAAACTATACCCAACAAAAATGGTCCTGATTGTCCTTAAATGATCAGTGATGTTTTCATAAGTGCCTTGGGCCATTTTTTTCTACAGCAAATTTCATATTCATATGCATAGGGTTCTTGCTAGCTTAAAAACAGTAGATTCTATTTTTTTTTTTTATTGATACTTTTTATTTGCAAAACATATGTATGGGTAATTCCTAAACATTAACCCTTACAAAGCTTTCTGTTACAATTTTTCCCCCCTACTCCCCACCCCTCCCCTAGATGTCAGGATATCCACTATATGATAATTATGTTAGAATACTTAAATCGAATATATGTATAGTTATTGCCACACATCATTTTTTTTTTTTTGTGCAGGAGAGATCGTATCTACAAGAAAGAATAATCCGATAAAGGAAATACAATGCAAGCAAACCTCAATAGAGAACATGAAAATGTTATGTTGTGGTTCACATTTCACATCCCTCTCTGGGTGTATATGGCTTTCTTCACTGAACAATTGGAACTGGTTTGAAGCATTTCATTGTTGAAGAGAGTCACGTCCATTAGAACTGATCCTCATATAGTATTGTTGTTGCCGTGTATAATGATCTCTTGGTTCTGCTCATTTCACTCAGCATCAGTTCATGCAAGTCACTCCAGGCCTCTCTGAAATCGTCCTGCTGGTCATTTCTTACAGAATAATAATATTCTCTAACATTAATATACCATAATTTGTTCAGCCATTCTCCAATTGATGGGCATCTATTCAGTTTCCAGTTTCTAGCCACTACAAAAAGAGCTGCCACAAACATTCTTGCACATGTGGGGCCCTTTCCTTCTTTTATGATTTCTTTGGGATATAAGCCCAATAGAAACACTGCTGGTTCAAAGGGTATGCAAAACAGTAGATTCTAGCTCATATTTTAAAACTACTTCTTTATTGGTGGAGGGGAGGGGGAGATGATGGGTAGGGAGTAAAGGAAGGGAATTCATTAATTTATTTGTCCACTTGGAATATGTTTTTGTGTTTCATATAAACTAGGTACCTAAATGACTTCCTTGACCATATTGTAAATAGTTCTTCAAATTAGTCTATTATATTTTGACATGAAGGACTACTACATCATGACTCCTTGCATGATTTTTGGGACATCATAAAGAAGTATTATATATGAAAAAAAAGAATAAGAAAATAAATCTTTTAAGTAAAATTTTTGAGGAAAATTAATCTAATACTTCTCAACACTGAAGAATGAAAACTGAACTGTTACAAGAGCTATGAGATTTTTTTCATTTAATCTAATGTGATTTCCATAAGGTACTGCAAAAGCCACTATCTAAACATAAGGAAATGATGAAGGAAAAGTAACCTAGCATCAACATACACAAAGCTGATTAAAACTTGACAAGACCATCAACCCCATTCCCGGGATTCAGGCCATGCTTACTGGAAATGGGTGAGGCAGTGGTATTTGTAATTTGATGTTGCATATCAGAAGAACTGTGCTGTTTGGAAATGATTTTATATATAAAATGGACCCTTCACCCAGAATGGGCTGCCAATGTGTTTGATTGGAAGCAGACATCTGTAAGTTCCAAGTTGGAAATAGGTAATATGAAATACAATGACTTTGAAATCTCCAAGTTTCTCTGTGTTGTCCTCAATACAATCTATGGTCACTGTTTAATTAGTTTAACATATAAGATTTGTTGGGGAAAGTATTAGTATCTTTTGAAAAATCAAAGAAAAATGTCCAACTTAATATTATATCAGTTTGAGATTTCTACAGATTTCTGAAACACAAGCATTTCAAAACTCTGGAAGCCTATATTTAGAGTGAGATCTGTGTGTTCCATACAGATGGAATCAGTCCATAAATACATGTTGGTCTTATTCTTGCCAGTCCTAATATAAGCAGTAGCTTTCACTTGTTTGAACAAGCCTTTAGATATACATAAAAGCTGTAAGATTCAGCCATTATATGCCTTTTAAAGTATAAATGTATTGATTTTTACTGCCATACAATATTTTTAAATTTTGACTTCAAGAGCATAAAAAACTTCTCTAAAATTTAAAATAAAAAGTCATGACATACAAAATTTTGAAGGAAATGTTTATACAATAAATATTATATAATTAAAACCGAAATAGTAGTTTTATATTAGTTTTCTGCTTTCACCCATGTACTCCTTTACCTTATTACTTTTTCATCCACAATTGACCTCTATAATTTGGAAATGGCCTCTTGCTCAGTAGCCTGATAATTTCTCTTCAGATCATGAAAAAGTTTCATATAAATTATATAGACTTTTAATCTCCCATAGACTGATAAGAGGATACTACCTCTTTATCTTGATTATGTTTTTTCTTAACTATGATTTCCAAAGAAATAGGCTTCAATACCAAACTAAATTTAATACATTGTTTCTGTAGTCAGAGAACATAGGTTCAAGTTCTACCTTTGGACATGTGTCATGTTGAAAAAGTTGATAAATGTCCTTGGATGCCTTTTCTCACCTTAATGTTTTGACATTCCTTCACCTATAAAATAAGAGAGCTGGGTTAGACAGCTTTTGAGATTCCCTTTATATTTAAATAAAATAGGGGGGAGGAAATCTATTTCTAGATTTTTTGAATTTCATTTTTTCATGTGGCCTTTTTAGTGAATTGTTCCCCTGCTCTTATTGCATATATTTGTGCTGTATTGATAACTGTGATAATGAGTTAAATGACTATAATAGGTACTTGATAGCAGAACCATAAAGAGATGAATGAGTCTAGGAACAAAGCAGATCCAAGTGGAGGCTAGACATACAAATAGAAATAAAATTTTTAGAAAAAATAAAACATTTTAATGCAACAGAAATTGGGTAGAAAGGTCTCAAGATAATCCTTTTCTTGACAGGTGAGTAGAGTCCAGCTTTATTTAAGCATAAAAATAGATCATAATTTAGAGAAGAACCCAGAATTCATAGAGAGCCATGATCTCAGGCTGGGGATTGACCATTTTGTAGTTTGGACAAAGATATTCAAATTTATGGACTCAAAGCTTGCTACCTAACCTGGAAACAGCTCAAATGTGCACTCAAAATAGGCAATCATCACATAATTTATAACTAATTATTCATGTAGTGTTGGAAAACAAATTATAGTAGAAACATCACTGGACTGAGAATCAGGAGAACTTAATTCTAATCTCTACCTCTGCCAGTTCTTGGTTGTGTCATCTTGTGGAATTGTCTCATATTTCTTCATCTTTTCATTTCTTGGCTAAATGGTAGTGACTATTTAGGATAAAAGCATAAATGTTAAAGAACGTGGAAATATATGTAATTAGTTGGGAAAGATACAGAGTCTGGGCATTAAAGAAGGAATGAAAAACAAACAATAGTGACTAGAGTTAAAGGAAAACAAAGGAGAAAATTATTTTCTATCTTCTGACCTCCTCATTAGAGAGAATAAAGGGGAGAACCAAGAATTCCAACAAGAGAACACAATAAGAAGATAAGAATGATTAGATAATCTCTAAGGTTTCTGCCTTAATAATTCTATCATTTTTATATTCTATTATTTACTCAGCAGAGACATGTGGAGTTATAAAAAGCTAGCCTCTCACATTGTTGTTGTAGATATGCAGCTAGCCTTTTATTCTGGATAAATTACCTAATCTTTCAGTGTTCTCTGCAACTCAGAGCCTCAGAAAATCACTGATAACTGTGTTGACTTGCCTTAGTAGAGGGAGTTTCCTTACCAGCGATCCTTAGATAAATGAAATCACAGGTCTAACTAATCCTTATCCCCCTAAGATCTGTTTTATGTATCTGTCTTCCTTATAATATATTTATTTTTGGCTCATGTAATTATAACCCACTGGTCCAATAATCTTCATTTTTGTGAAGAAATCTGTTTTTTGACATCATCAAAAATATCCCTACATTTAAATCTAATTACCCTACGTTGAATCATCATATAAACAATAAATTTTTCATTTCTTTAAATCCAACTACTCTTTTGCTTGATTTAACATTAGACTTGAAATCTCACATCAACCTGTCATCATGAAAAGAAATGATACTACATATTGTGGCATTTAAATTCAACATCAGAAACAAACAGAAAAGAAAATGGGTTGTGAGGGAGCAAAATCCTATTTAAAGATGAATCATCTTAGAATTTAGCTCAAATAATTTGATTAGAATGATTTAAAAAATGCTTGGAAGAAAGTTATTTATTGGCCAATAAAGTTGGATTCCTTCCATTGTGAGAGAATTTCCTCAACCCAATTTACCTTCTCTTTTCCTTACCCACATTGCAGGGGACACTAATTCCCTCTACCTTTTTTCATATCCAAGGCTGTCTCAAAATTTTCCCAAAGGATATGTCACCTTAATAAAGCATGCTTGCAGTTCATGTTCCTTCAGATGGTCTTTCAATCCTTTCACATTTCAGAAGATTCCACCAAACCATTAATTGGAAGCCATTCTAACTGAAAAAATCCTGCATTTCCCCAGTGGTTCTTGAAGTGATGTACCCACACCACATGCTGTGTTAATCCTCGTGGCTCTTTATATGGAGAACAGAGAAACACACCATGATGTCAGTGCCCATGGTAACAATAAAGTACCTCATTCAACTGGATGCTTACTGAAGATGCACCTTGTGTGGTGACAGAAGGTGTTATCCCAGGCCATGGGCCACTGAGAGAGTTTTTGCTCATGATTTGCATTCCACTGAGTTTTGCCAGCATACTAGAGCCCATCACTACAGACCATTCATTTTCCCTTTGGAGTCACGTATCCAATATGTAGCACTGTTATGTAGGGGGAATCCATGGCAACAGCACATCTAGCTTGTTTATTAAAAAAAAAAAATTAATTTGTACTTAGCTTTTTTAACTTTCTAGGAGATAAGGTTTCTTTTCACTTATTTTGATTCAAACTTTTTAAAAAAGTGCTTTATGGTTTTGAAGAGATGTGTAATCTTTTGGCTTTATGAATAAGCTAGAGGCCATTCACTCTTCTTTTTAGAAACCTTGAAGGCATTTTTCTATGCTCTGTGTATTTTCAGCCCTAGGAATCTTTTCTTTTATTCCCCTAGATACCTTGGGACATTTTTTTTTTTTCCTGTGAATATCTCCGAGGGACTGTTTAAGACCCTATCTATTCCATCTACCTTCAGCTTCACCTGAAGGGAAAAATCCCTAAGATCTCGACACAAATACTGATAAATACATAGAATTATTAAAGTTGCCATCTCAGCAGAAGAGGGTTGCTGCTGCCTTTGTTCTCAGGGGAATACATATTTCACCCAGTAGCAAGACACCCAACTGCTGCTACAATCAAAATTCTCTGAAATGCCTTTAAGCTAATCATCTTTGAACATAAGCCTTTGTTGTTGAATCAAGGACCTTCTAGATGCAAGGCACAGAAACCTTTTTTGTTGTGGTTTTTTTTTTCTCTACCTTGCACAAAACAGCTTTAAGCCTGTCACCATTGACAGTAAGGTTCAGTGATCTGTCAACATTCACCCCTGATAAAGACAGTGAGAGAAATCCGTAGCTCTAGAGAGTTCAGTAAGAGAACCAAACAGTATGTTTGCAAAAGAGCATTTTTATATGTTTTCTTGTGACAGCACTAGTTTAACAGAAAATAGTTGGAGTGTGCCAAAAAAAAAAAAAAAGACAGTAGTAGTAAGTTAGGCTAGCATGACATGATGGATCTGGGCTATGACAAACAGAATTGGAAAAAAGCTTCCCTGGGGACCAACTATACCAGGTTTGCTGAATTGTATTTCTTGATTTCTTACTGTGCAACAGTGCTTTTTAGTGTTAGATTGACTAGGCTTCAGAATATTTTTAAAATTGTACAAATCAAAATCCATGTAGCTTAAAAATGAAAGATGTAAAAGGTTTAGGAGTTTGATGTATTGAAAGGCATTCTGTATTCCCTCATGTGAGTATTAAATGTACACTTTGTCTGTTTGATGAATTTCAAATCTTTGCGGTAGGCAGCCAGCACCATAGCCATTTAGGGGGCTTAAAACTCTGTTGGGAAACTGCTTCACATGCAAAGATACAAAGAGTCACCTATCTGGTTGTGCCTAGGAATGTGACAATACACAACACATACATGAGGTTTCCTTTTTCTCCCTTACTGATATACTCACAAAAGACTAGGAGAGGAAACTTGAGACCTTAACTCTCTAAACCAAGACTATGTGGTCATCAATGCCTTTATCAGAATCATGTTTCTAAACCCTAAGATCATGTCTACAGACCCAACCACAAGGAGGTGAGGTCAAGAAAAAGAAAGGAAAAAAATTCAGTAAGATTATAATTTTATTTCCTTAGTCCTTATTTGATGAGGGCATATGACACCGAATAACATTTGAATTGAGTTTTTGTATTTGTTGAGGAATCCCTACTATGTGCCCAACTCTGTGCTTTTATTCAGAATAACTTAGAGTTTAGTTATGAGAGACTAGAGACAGAAAGAGGCAAATTATTCTCAATAAGGGGAAGAACAAAGAATAGTGAAGCGATTATGAGGTGGACAAGAACCCAAGTTTATGAACTTTGGTTATTGATCAGATAGTAGGGCCCCTGAAAGAAATAGTGAAGTTGGAAAGACTACACTTATGGGGATAAACTCTGGGACACTTTAGATTTTGAGATCTCATAGAAATGCAGGCATTAATCTCTAAAACAGAATTGTCTGTGTAGGTATAGATATAAGAGAGAAAAGATGAAAGAATTTGAATAGGTAATTGAGCAGATTAGATATGATCAATAGAAGAGATTAAAGAGAGAAAAGACAATGTCCCAGAACTATACACAAGAGTGATAATTCAATAAAAGTCACTGAGAAATAATGGTCAGAGAGGTAAGAGGAAAAATTATTATTATGTACATTAAATTTGAGGCAATAATGGAACAACCAAGAAGAAATGTTCAGCCCTTAATGGGAGTTGTGGGTTTAAAGCTTAGGTGATAGAAACATAATAGCCAATGGAATAGGTTTTGATTCCTAACCTGTAACTAACTCACTGACCCCTTTCAATCAAGTAAGAATTCTATTCCTAAAAGGGTACCTTGGGAGCTTAAGGACCTTGGAAGAGGTTTAGAAGAACAGAAGCAGGTATGTATTGTTGCTGCTCTTTGTCCTTCCTTCTCTAAGGGGATCAGGACTTCAGGGAGGGGATGCAGTGACATGCAAATGAATTGGATTTCAGTGAGAAAGGGATGGCTAAGGTCACTTGCCACACTTTTCCCTCCAGTACCATCTGGATCCAGTGGTGAGATGTAGATCAGGATGACTAGAAATGGCCCTGGATTCAACAGGAGACCTCTCTCTTTTTAAACTAAGGATTTCAACTGATCTCAGTTTGACTGAAAGCACACCTATTCTGAGATTGTGTGCATAATGGAAAGAGATAAGAATTAGTGGTGGGCAGACCTGTATTTTAATTCTGAGTCTGCCTTTTCCAAGTTCCAAAACCTTTTTCTAAATTACTTAACTGAGTTAACTCCCTATCTGAATAACAATCCCCTCTAGGGGATCAAATGAGATAAAAGCCTGAAACTACTTAAAAAATTTTATTGAGGGCAGCTAGGTGGTTTGGTGAATTGAGCTCTGGGCCTGGCGTGTGGAAGGGCTGAGTTCAAACACTGCCTCACATACTTACTAGCTGTGGATCCTAATTTCCTTTTATCCCCTAAAGGAAGAAATGGTAAATCACTCCAGTATCTGTGCTGAGAACACTCCTTGGACAAGTATGGTCTGTGTGTTCATGAAGAATTGAATGACTGAACAATAAAATAATTTCATAGGATGTAAAGCTTAGAAGAGAATTTAAAGTGAAAATTAGAACTATTTTAATGAGTCGCTCTTATCTACATTATTTCCAGTAATTAATACAGGAGCATTTCAGTGACATTTTAAATGCTTTCATTTTACATTGTACTTTGTATTAAAGAAATAACATGTAACCTATACCTATCATTCATTTAATGCTGGCTCTGTATCCAATTTAGGACAGATTTATTTATGTAGAACTATCCATAGTTCAAAAATGGTTAGTGGCAATCCTAATAATGTCGTTTGTATACTTCACCTTGTCCCTTTAAAATGGATTGGTCTACTTATAGAGTAACGGCCTGTAAAATTAAATTATTTTTTTTCAAATGGAAAAGATACAGTACCTCTTGAAATTATCAGAATGGAAAAGAAAGGTGACTTTTTCAAAAATTACCCCAGAGCAACTTTTTTACTTCTGTAACATAAAAATAGCCTCATTGATTTTTAAAAATAATTATTTTTTAAAAAATTATTTAAAGTTTTCAGCACTTGAAAATAGAGTCTTATAATAGGAATGTTACAAGACCATTAATTATAACAGCACTGGGAAACACAACTATAATTTAGAAGAGATTGTTGATTGTTTCTAGAAATAGGCATTGACCCCATTAGCATTAAATTGTAATATTACCAAACTTTAGCATTAATCCTCTGATGATAGTACTGAATGTTATCAGGTTTCTCTCCAGAAACCTTTTTTAAAGGTTGGATATAGCACAGTCAACTGATTCAATATAAGGTTAGTTTAACTTCATACATTGGAAAGAACACACTGCTTTTGAAATTAGAAGCCTGAGATTCAAACCTTACCTCAGTCACGTAAGCAAATCATTGTAATCTTCATGTATCTGAGTTTCTTCATATTATTAGATGAGAGGCTTGAACTAGAAGACCACTCAAGTCCCTTCCAACTCTATATCTATCATCTGTGTTTCTGAAAAGCAAAAGCTATTTTTTAAAACTATGTAATCCCAATGCCTCACATATAATAGGTGTTTAATAAATACTTACTGAATTAAACGCTATGAATATACCTATAATTATGACAATTATAACATTTCAATTTTATTGTACTTAGAATTCTTATTTTTAAATTTTCAAAGGATTGAATTTCAGTGAAAGTATCAGTATATGAAGTCTCTCTATACCAGGACATTTTAAATGAAGTTTCTAGTTTATAGAAGCAGAGATAAGGATTTCCTAAAATGCCACTAATGAGAAAATGACCAGCTGCAAGGTTCAATGAAAACTTCAGTCTTTACTTTCACTCAATCATTTATCCATCAAATAATTCTCCCAGGGAAAGGTAATGATAATAGTTTTCTGAAGTGAACTGAAGCCTTTGGGGAATTGGCTAGTCTTACCAAAGTCATTTTGCATATACATCCAAAACGAGTATAAATACTGCTTATATTGTCAGGGCTTAGATTCAAGACTGATTTGGGAATTTTCAACCCATGTTAGTGTTTCTAGGACCTGTCAGACTCTGTTGCATCTGCTCCATAACTCCATGACCTCCTGCTGAAAGGCATGAAATGAAAGCACGTTTAGACATGGGTCAGGGCAGTCTACAAGAACATGTTGAGGTTGACTGATCTCTGTGAAAACTAAAGAGAATTTAAAGACTGGGTGCATTGAGTTACAAGGTTGATGAGATAAAAGAGGTAGTTCATGTTCAAAAATGAGTTTAGCAGTTATGTGAAGATATTACCCTTTTACAACAATCCTGAAGTGAAAATCATGTCCTTTCATGAGCTATTAGGTTCTTGCATTTTCTTGTTGGAAATAGAGATATAAGAAAAATCAAAATTATTAATGTTTATATACATAGATAGGATCACTAAAAGAACATTTACAAGACATCAATAAAAATACATATTTATCTTGGAAAAATGTAAGATTTTAGGTTAAATTCATTATGTAAAATCTTCTTCTTGCCCTTTAAGGGACAAAACACTTGTCCCAAAATATTCTGGTTTCTATTTTTTATGTGTATGTTGGATGATCTTGAGATAGCATCTGCCATAATCTTTATAAACTTGGAATTCAGAGGCATGTAAGGGTAATAATTAGAAAAAGATTCACCAGAAAGGAATCTTTAAATATGAAATTTAAAAAAGCAAATACAAAGTAAAAACCCTAAATCATATAGCACCACATTTTATACTTTGTGTTTTAAATTTATTTATATTTATTATCTCGTTGCATCTTCATAATAATCCTTTGATAGAGTAGGTAGATCACTGAAAATGGTGCATATTGCAATGAAATTACAAGATGCCTGCTCTTTGGAAGAAAAACCACAGCAAATCTGGACAGCATATTAAAAAGCAGAGACATGACCTTGCCAACAAAGGTCTGCATAATCAAAGCTATAGTTTTTCCAATGGCAATGTATGGCTATAATAGTTGGACTATAAGGAAAAAAGAGCAATGTATAGTTGTAAGAGTTGGACTATAAGGAAAAAAAGTGTTGGAGAATCAATGCTTTTGAATTGTGGTATTGTAGAAGACTTTAGAGAGTTCCTTGGACAGCCAGGAGGTTAAATCTGTTAATAAATACTTAACAAAATTCAGATACTCTCTCCACTCTCCCTCTTAGCTGCTAGATGGAACACTGCATACAAATGGATAATTTATGTGTTAGTTTTCTCTTTAAAAAATTCTTTGTTATATGGGTGGCTCTCAATTAGTATGAAGTTTTGTAAAAGGAAAATGAAGATCCAATCCTTACTTTTCCCTTTAAAAGTTGAACATAATCACCACCTACCCATAGTAGTTTTCAATTGTTCAGTTCAAAGATAAAACATATAAATGCAAATAGTTCATAATAATAGAAGGTAGAATTTAGTGAATAGCAGATAGTTACTAAATCATGAATTGATAGGTATGTCAGTGGCTATATTGTCCAGATTGCATGTAAAAGAAATCCTTTCTATAATATTTCTAACTAGTATTAGATGAACCAGTGTTCATCTGGACTATACTTGGCAACTTCCAGTGGGGAGACCTTACTAGATCCCAAGGCAGCCCACTCTTCTTAAGGAAGGAAGAAAAAAAAGGAAAGAAAAATGGGGCAAAGGAAGGCATAAGAATTCATTAAACCCTTCTAAGTTCACATTTCAGATAGTTCTAACTATGAGGAAATCACAAATTAATAACATTTTGGTCATACTTTAAGGAAGATGAAAAAAGAAGGGAAAGTATCTAAAAGATTTTTTAAAAGGGTAAGATACTGATATCAGTAACATCTGGGACTATTTTGTGTTCTGTGCTAGCTCAGGACTAGATTAGATAGAAGAATATGTATAATATATCTAGTTTTCGCCTTTTTGGTCTCATTTTTTAAGAGACTCAGAACTGCTGATTATGATTATGCAAGCCTATAATTCTTGCCACCGGGAAGGCTGAGTCTGATGGATTACTGGAGCTTGGTACTTCTGAGCTGCAGTTGGGCCAAAACTGATTAAATGTCTGTATAGTTCTACCCTTCTCACCTAGGTGAGCACCCAGGTGAGAGAGGTCACTGGGCTGTGTAAGAGAGGTGAACTAGTTATAGAGTTGGAGGCCACAGAAGCATCCATGCTGATTACAAGTTGCCAGAATCCATGGGGAACATCCTCAGATACTAAAAATGATAGATTATCCTCTTAACATACCCTTGTATTGATAGAATTTTTCTTTCACATTATCATTATACCATTATCTATTGAACTTTGATGGGAGTCATTATAAGATTATTATGACAGTCTCACAGAGCCCCATTCAAATGAAAATTATTGTCATAAAACCATTAATAACAACTTCCCAAGATGAAGAGATGATTTTCAAACTTAAAACCACTATTTTTTTTTTAATTTTTACTTCAGTAATCCACAAGCCTGGTAGTTCTTATTAAAATAATACAGTTTTAACCTACTCTTGAGAAAAGATAAAATCAGAGAATGCTCTAGTTCAGCATACATCACTGGAGTTAAAAACAACAGCAAGATGAATGCTTTTGTTTGCTGGTTTTTTTTTTGTGAAGTATTATACAAACCTCAATAACTCAGTGGCAGTCATAAAGTAATTTAGCAATGTAGGAGTCTTCTATTAATGTACTTGATCATTTACAATGGGACTTCTCATTGTTCATTATTGAGGTTTTGTCCAATTTCCACTGACATCAGAGCAGAAAGAAAGTACTTGATTCAGAGGAGAGTGCCTTAGATTGATATGAATAAGGAATTCTAGTGAGTTCTATCTCAAGCTCTTGGAAAAGAATAGCTTCAGATATGATTAAGTTGCTCTGAATTTCAATTTACCTATCTGATAAATATACCTAATAATAGTAATTTTTTGTATTCATTATTTTACTGATTAAAATAAATATTTCACTGGCATTGTGTATTTTAGAGAACCCAGTTAATTTCAATAAATAAGTATTAAGCTCTTATTTTGTATTAGTCATTGAACTAGGGGATGCAAATGAAAAACAAAGCCATCTCTTAACTACAAAGAGTTTATATTATAAGATGGGAAGAGGGGAGCAGGGTATAAGAACCACCACACAGACACAGACACACACAGACACACACACACACACACACACAGATTTATATACTAAATATAAAGTATTCTTTTTATGGTAGGTGGAGAGGAGCACTAGCCAATAAGGAGACAAGAAAAAGCTTTTGTGAAAAGAGACACCAAAATTATCATGTGAAAGATGGTCAGGGATGCTGTCAGGTGGGAGTAAGGAAAGAGTATATAGATCCCTTAGCTGCCTTCATTTAATTCAAGTTACCTGGTAAACTGTATCCCAAAAACCTGAACAAATTAGTAGAAGAGACTGCAAAAATAATTACTGGTGATACTGCAAAAAGATCATGGCAAATGGGAGAGGTACCACACAACTGGAGAACAGCAAATATCTCATCAGCAACGTTTGTAAGTTGTAGGCAAGTAAACTGAAATTCAATTCCTAACCAAAGCCTTTAAAGGATAATTAAAGAGATTTTTGTTAATATAGAAAAAGGGAAGTAATGACTACAAAGATGACTTCTCTAAGACTAAGTTATATAAGCATACTTCAGAGACATTGTGGGTTTGTTTCCAGACTACTACCATAAAGTGAATATTACAATAAAGCAAGTCAGATACATTTTTTTCATTTTCCAATGCATGTAAAAATTAGGCTTGCACTCTACTATAGTCTAGTAAGAGTACAATGGTATTATGTCTAAAAATATACATAACAATTTAAAAACACTTAGAAAAATCACTAACCATCATCTGAGCTTTCAGTGACTTGTACTCTTTGTTGTAGGAGCATCTTGTCTCAGTACTGATGGCTGCTAACTGATTAGGATGGTGGCTGCTTCTGGCTGGGGTGGGCAGTAGCAATTTCTTAAAATAAAATAATAACGGAGTTTGCTGCATAGATAGACTTTTCCTTTCACTTGAACACTTCGAAATGATTGTAGGGTTATTAATTTACTTAATTGTAATATTGTTGTATCTCAAGGAATAGGGAAGCTAGAGCAGGGAGCAAGATGAGGGAGCTGCTGGGAAGCAGTCTGAACACACACAACATTTATCAGTTAAGTTCACCATTATATAGGTGTGGTTTGTGGTACCCCCAAATTATTACAACAGTGGCATCAAAGGTCATTGCTCACAGAGCACTGTAACAGTTATAATAATAATGCAAAAGTTTGAAATATTGTGAGAATTACCAAAATGTGATATAGAGACATGTAAATATATGCTGTTGTGACAATGATGCTGATAGACTTGCTTGATGCCGGTGGCCACAAACCTTCAATTTGTAAAAAACAAAACAAAACAAAAATCCCCAAACACACACAATATCTGAGTACAATAAAGTAAAAGGCAAAAATGCAAAGTTTGCCTGTACAGGCCAACCTACTTTATTTTTTTAACAGAATAGCTAAGCAAGTAGATATTTAAGTTTAAATTCATATTCCCCAGGAGATTACCTTCTGATTAAGAGAGATAAAACATACAAATCCAAATATAACAGTGAAATATAATAATAGCAATAAAAGCAGAACAACAGAAAAATGTTGTGCATATACTTTATATGGAATTTAGCTAAGCATTTTATAAATTCTCTCATGCTCTTCTTTTGGAAAATATGGAAGGATAAAAATGGACACTTCTATAGTCAGATTCAGATGTGGGTAGAAGACCAGGTCCATAAAGTTGTTAATGGTGAAGAATCAAAATAGTAGGAAGTCTCCAGTGGAATGCCTCAGGGATCTTTACTTGGCCCTCTGTTGTTTGACATTTTTAACAGTGACTTGGATAGAAGTATAAATGATATGTTTGTAATGTTTGTAGGTTACAGAATTAGGATTCAAAACGATCTTGAGAGACTATAATAAGGGTTGGCAAACCATGAACAGAAGGCCAAATCCAACCTAGTTCTTGTTTTTGTATGTCCCATGAATGAAGAATAATTTTACAAGATGGGTTAAATAATGGTAATTGCTACCCTCTGGGCTATAGCATTGGACTCACTCCAGTAAGATAAAATTCAAGAGAGATAAATATAAAATTTTCTTACTCTGATATAAAAATATTTTTGGTATAAAATATTAGATAGGGAGTATGAGTAGAAAACAGGTATTCTAAAAAGGAGCTAGGAGAGTTTAGTAGATTGTGAATTCAATATGAGTCAGTGGTGGGAGGTGGCAGCCAAAAAAGCTAATATAACTTTGGGCTGTATGTATTAGGACATAGTTTCCAAGAACAGAATGATGGAGATTCCATTGTATTTTTGCCCTTCTCAGAACTCATCTGGAATTTTTGGTTCAGTTCCTGGTTCTAGGACATTGGGAAGTGTCCAGAAGAGGGCAAACAGAATGGTAGAGGGCCTTAGAAATCATGTCAGATAAAAATTGATTGATTATTAGAAGTGGGAAAAAAAAGATTGAGGGGAGTTAGAGGAGAGAACGAAAGGCAAGATAGCTTTCAGTCTGGCCCTAGGGAGCCAGAGGCAAGTTTACAATCTTGGTGTCAGGATAAAAACAAATAAAAACCTTCCTAATAATTAGATGTTCAGAAATGGAATCACCTGTCACAAAGGCAGTGGGTTCTTCCTTCCTGAAGATCTTCAAGAAGAAACTGGATAACCACTTTTAGGTATGTTATAAAGGAGATTCTTGATGTGTGTGTTGGACTATATGTTTCCTAAAGTCCCTTCCAACTCTAAAATTCTTTGATTCTGTGAAGACAGAGCCATAAACTGAAGTAAAGGATGTCAGCTATGGTAGTAATGGAGACTTATAAGGAAGAGCCAGATGGGCAGGAGGATGACCAGGAGAATGCCATGTTGGGAAGAGCCATGGAGAACATGTCTAGGAAGGCCTAGTGGTTAATAAGAGAAGTGAGATGGATAAATAAAAAGGAGGGAGACTGAAAAGGAGTCAGAGAAGGTACATGGCTTTTTTGTTTGTGTGTATGAGGCAATTGGGGTTGAGTGGCTTGCCCAAGGTCACACATTAAATATTAAGTGTCTGAGGTCAGCTTTGAACTCAGGTCCTCCTGATTCCTAGGCTAGTGCTCTATCCACTGTGGTATCTAGCTGCCCTATAATTGCTTTTTTTCAAAATTGAATGAGAAAGGAAAGAGAAATACACTGACTTCTAAAATATCAATTTTAATAAAATGCTTCTTAAATTTATTTTACAGGATGTTTTGTTATTGTTTTCTAAACATAGTGTGCTAAGCATCAGAATGGAATGGACAGGAGGCCAATTTTGACATTAGGAAGACTAGTTCAAATTCTGCCTCTAATACAGACTCTGTGTGCTTGCCCTACAAACAATTTTCTGATGTTATAAACCAATTATCTGTATAAACTTATAAAGAAGTTGTCTGTCTTCTTTAGTAAAAAGAATGATTTACAATGATAAAACTGCAGATCACAATTGCTAAGAGTAATAATTATGTATTGTTCTGAATAAAGATACTGAGTGAAACCTAAAATTAGTATTATTTTTAAAGAAGTTATTCTCTTTAGAGTTGACATCTGTATTCAAATATGTCCTGTATTTGTATTATCATATAGTGATATCTTCAAAGGTTTATTATAAGTTAAAAATTATGATTTATCCTTACAATAAATGATTCAAGAATTCTGTAATTTCTTTTATTCCTAAAGTATTTTCAG
Organism: Myrmecobius fasciatus; assembly: GCA_023553655.1. Taxonomy (NCBI): domain Eukaryota; kingdom Metazoa; phylum Chordata; class Mammalia; order Dasyuromorphia; family Myrmecobiidae; genus Myrmecobius; species Myrmecobius fasciatus. Next base: position 54,982 of record JAJPUD010001003.1, on the reverse strand, counting down.
ATTCCTTCCTTGATTCCTATTTCCCAGCCAAGAATAGATCTTGTTCTACTGAGTTTACCTGTGTACAGAAGGCTCTCTCCCTCTTAAATTTGGTGCTCCTAATATGCTGTGAGTTTGAAAAACGGATAAATAGACTCTGAGTAAAGGTTCAAAGGATTTCTTGTCTATAAAACTTATGAACTTTGGGGCATGGAATTTACTATGTCTAAATTGTCTACTTAGAGGACTTTGTTATTATTTTCCTCTTCTTGACTATGTTGATAGATGAGATTATTGGATAGTCGAGTTCCCATAAGTGATTACACATCAACTATATCCATCAATTGTCAGAAAATTAGTAAAATATGTCTTTGAAACTTGCTATTTCTATCTGATATTTGTTGAACATTCTGATTTGGAAATGTTAGAATATCAGTAGAAAAATTTAAAAACAAATAGACAAAATCCCCAACCATTTTAGCAACAGTAAGTCTTGGATGTTAAAAACAAACAAGGATACGTAGATATTCAAGCAAAATGTATTACATTTTTAGATTCAGTAAGTAGTATTTAGTAAATACTAAAATATTTCTCTAAGTCACAGATTCATAGGAAGAAAGAATATTAGAGAATATTCTGGAACAGAGTCAAATGGTTAAGAGATAGAAAAATCATTAGGTCATCTAGCCATCATTTTCCAAATGAAGAGAATGGGGGTCAGTTCTCCCATTTAGAGATAAAAAAGTTAGGCCCTAATACTCTCCATGATTATCTCAAGTCATGTAGATGGAAGTTAGATGAGCCCAGAATCATATCTCAATATTATGATTCCCAAACCAGTGTTCATTGTTGTCTTTCCATTTCTTGGATATCTCATAATTAAATGTAGGGGTCTTGAAATAGTGATTTATTGTCAGAATTGTTTGATTTATATAGCTATTTTATATACCTGTATACTTGGGATCACATAAAAATTTCTTGGGCAGAATCATTCTAGACAATTAAAATTTTAAATATGATTATCAATACACAAACCATTTAAATTTAGAAATGGTCATCATGGGCAAAAATCTACTCATTTTCTACTCCTTAATGTCCAGTTGCTGATTGTTAGTACAGCTAACATTTCTGTCCATTAGAATTGCTCTGTGATGCTGTTCATCATCAGAGTTTAAGACCATATTATAGGAGGAAGCACTTTATAAAGAAGTCTTTTTTTTTGCTAACCCAACCCCTTTATATTGGTTCCAAAATAACACGATAGGATAACAATCCGAACTTGTATATTTGTATCTTTATAAGGATGTGATGAGGCCCATGAATGAGCACAAAGAGTCATGTTTATAAAAGCAATAAATTGATGCAAAGCATATAGTTATTCTCACAGATTTATGCATTAAAATGCCCCCAAGATATTTCCCAATATGTCAGTTAAATTTATTTATACACACTTTGTTTCCTTTTTTTTTAATTTATGATTTTTCATGTCTGGCTTACAAATGAGAAACTTAGTCAAGGTCTAATTTTTTTTAACTATGGCTAAAATAATCATGATACTTTATGTTCCTTTTAGAAATTTCAATCCAATATGATATTAAATTCTTTACTAAAATATGCATTTCTGGTAGAAATACTTGTTTCATGTAGTAGTACAGATAATATGAGAGGTGGAAAATGATCCAGTTTTATGTATATTGTATATTGATAAAATATTTCTATGTATTGTGTATCTCAAAAGTTTTAGTGCAGTTTTTAACCTATTAAAGTTATCAAAACTTAATAATGCATCAAGATATTTGAGACCCCTTGCAAAATGAGAGAGACAGAGAGAAAGACAGATAGGCAGACAGGCAGAGACATAAAAAGAATGAAAATACTCTGGAAGCAGGATAGCAAAATAAACTTTGCTGATGGCATAAAGGTCATTCAGGTAGGAAGATGCTAGAATTTTCTTTAGTAGTGAATTATTAAGAAAACAAACTATTAAATGAAAATCTTTTAGAGATAGATATTTTGAAGAACAACATCCTCCTCCAATGCTGATGTGAGCAAGGACAGAAAGCTGGATGGGATACATTTAAGAAGAGGCTAATAGAACGCATCATTATATTTTGGGTTGTCTTTCTCACAATTTGCTTTCAATAAAAGCAAATCTTTCATAAGGCTAATGCAAATAGGACAATTTTAATAAAAATAATAAAATCATCAGAAGTCACGTGGACTTAGTATTTTATGGTTTACAAACTACCCTCCTTATTACAGCCTTGTGAGGCAGATAGTACAAATGTTGCCATCCATATTTTTGTGGATTAAGGAAATGAATCTCAGTGAACTGGACAGTTATCTTGTTTGATAATATCAGGTAAAGGATTTGAACTTGTATCTCTTGATTTTATGTCTATTATATTTTTGTTGCATAATATTTGACTCTAGAAAAATATTAAATAGAGATGGTATTCATCTGTATCAAATCAAGTAGTAGAAATAGTGTAGACATCTCTCTTTCTGACATGGGTCATATGCTCCTAGGCAAGTAGGTGGTGTGGTGGGTACAGCTTGGGACTTGGAATATGAAACCTTGAATCCAAATCCTACCCTAGACATTTACTATGTGACATAGAACAAATCATTTACTACCCTCTGTCTGCCCCAGTTTCTTCATTGATAAAATGGGAATAAAACTAGCATTTATCTGCCAAGATTATTATAAGAATAAAATGAAATTGTAAAGTGAATTGGAAATCTTAAAGTGTTATATAAATGCTAGTTATTTATTTTTGTTTATTGCTATTTTTAACCTTGGTTTTCTCTTCTGTAAGATGGGGAGGGTAATATCTTAACTAATAGGATTGTTATAAAGAACAAATACAATTTTATACACATACATATGGTGTTTTACAAACTTAACAAGCTTATAAATGTCAGCTATTATTAATATTATTATTATTAATGAAGATAAAGATACAACTCACAAGTCTTTGGGTGATATTAATTGCAACACATCAACTCATAGAGTATATTTCCTTGAAAACTCAAAGCCATTTCTTAAGTAGAATTTACAACTCCCTTTCATGAATTCTTTCAGTCAGGCCACCTGGCATTCTTGCTACTCCTTACAGGGAGGATACTTCAGCTTGACTTTCAACTGTATCTTATGACTCTGATCTTAGAAATCCAAATTTTCGTTCAACACTACTTCTTCCATGAAGTCTTTCCTGATTCCTCCTAATCTACTACAGCACTGAACTTCCCTGTAATTACTTTGCATTGAATTTGTTATTATTTGGCACATACCTACATGGGTATGTTAACTCCTGGATAACTTAAAAGCAAAAAGCCTTCTATTTGTATCATTGCATCCTTAGTACCTTGCACTGTGCCTCCTAACACATAGCAGACTTTATACACAAATACATATGTGGTGATTTATTGATATACAGATGAGAGTGAAGAAAGCAGAAAACAGAAAACATTTTGTGACAATATTGTCAGAGAGAAGTTAAAAAAGAGGAAGCTAAGAACCAAAATTAACCTGAAAAGATTTTTCAACTTAGGCAGATGAGTGACTTAGAAGATGAAACATTAGGATCACAGTCAGGAAGACAAACTCAAATGCTAATCACCCTGGGCAAATCATTACTTCCATCTCCCTCAGTTTCCTCATATGTGAAAAGGAGATAACAATAGCACCTGCCTTCCATGGTTTTTGTGAGCATAAAGAGTGATAATACTTGTTAAAACACTTTGCACAAACTTAAAGTACTATAGAGATATCAACATCAGTATTATTCTTACTATTTTCTCTTTGTAGGACAATTAAACTCTGCACTGTTGTTGTTTTTTGTTTTGTTTTGTTTTGTTTTGTTTTTCCTTGCAACTGAGGTTGGATAAAGCAGCTGATTTTGAAATTTAACCATTTGTGGTTTTGACAGAGTTAAGGAATAATATTCTTATTTTGTTTGAAAGAATGGGGTGGATAAATTATTCCACTTAAACAACTATAATTCAATCAAAATTAGTAATATTTTATCTAAGAAGGAACCTTTCAATTACTCATACACCTTTTTTAATATATTGTATATGTCAGAGTTTCAACACAAACACTTTGTGTCTGACTGAAACTGGAAGAAAAACTAGATGACAAAATTTTCAGAAAACATTCTAAGAAGGAGTATGCAGAAAATAGACTCTAATAAAACACTTAGTTTTTGAATTTGACTCTATCATTTTATTAAATGATTCCAAATTTCTTTGTAAGGTTTACTACAAGGTTATGACACTGCAATTGAACTTCTGGAATGTTTTGAATAAGAATATAATGGGGGAAATATCCCCTGTAACCTACTTATGAATGCAGTTATTGTTAGGATATGGCAAAGTAAAAAGAGAAGAAAAACAATTTGAATAATAATTTGAAATATTATCATTCAATATAAATGTAACTCCCTAGAAGAGACATTTTCTATACTTAGCAAAACCAGTCATTTACCCCTATACCCTTTCTCTCCCTAAAAAAGTTATCATTAGCAGACTCAAAAACTATACAAACCAACAAGTGACATATAAAATATTGCATATTCATAGTCTTTCATTTCTTAATGATAGGGGTGAATGTGTTTCATATTCAATTTTTAGGAACTGAGGTAGTTCATCATAGTGCTTCACATTTAGACTGTCTACAATACCATTTTCTTTTACATTATGATAGTTATTCTTACTATTGCCTTCCTAATTCTACTTTCTTTACTATGCATCAGTTCATCTAAGTCTTCCCATGTTTCTCTGAATTTCTCATATTCATTGTTTCTTACATCATTATATTACATTATGTTTTTATGTGCATCAAATAAATTTGACATTCACTAAACAATGAATGACCATTTTTATCTCTAGGGCTTTTTTGTTTGTTTGTTTGCTTTTTATAGTTGTTAATTTTACCTATCACAAATAAACTTCTATAGAAAGTTTGATATATAAAGAAAATTGTTTTCTTCTATTGATATCCTTGGAGCATGTACTCTACAATGGGAAATTAACGCTTTGTTTTAGAATAACCTTTTTTTATTGTTATTGTTGTTATTAGGCAATTGGGTTTAAGTGACTTGCACAGGTTCACACAACTAGGAAGTATTAAATATCTAAGACTGGATTTGAATTCAGATCTTCCTAACTCCAGAGCTGGTGCTGTATCCACTGTGCAATCTTGTTGCATCTGTAAAAAGCATTTAAAAATATTTGACTGTAAAAATCCTGCAAAAACAATGGAAATTTGAAGTACAAATATGGAGAAATGAAAGCAAGGAATTGTTGTTAGCCTTTTGGAAAATTCTTGGTTCTTTTCTTTGCTAAGAAAAACAGTATAGTACTGTGCTGTATATAGAGTGCTGGACCAAGAAAACTCTGGGTCAGTTTCTACCTTTGGTTCAATGGACTATGTGACTTTGGATAAATCACTTAAGCCTCAGCTTCCTCATCTGCAAAATGAACATGACGCCTACAGGTATTATACTTTAGCTCAAGTAAGATAATATTTGCACAACACTTTGCAAACTTTTAAGTAAGGTGTATCAGTTTATTTGTTTTTGGTTTTCCTTTGTTTTGTCTGTTTTTTGATAAAAATAGCAAAGTATGGGGAAATAGTGAAATAATAGTGGGAGGTAAAAGACTTTGGTTACAATCTTGACTTTATATAGGAATCTCATCTTAGGCAAATTGTTTCATCTTTTTGGACCTCATTTTCTCATTTTCAACATGAAAGAATCTTTAAGATTCTGTCTCTTTGGAGATCTGCTCTACTTAAAAAGTTGAGTAGTTAAGTGTAATTTCTTATTAAAGATGATTTGTAGGATACCTAAAAGGGCTAGATGTCCCAAGGTATAGTTATCTTTACTTTGGCACTGGCTCATTCCTTATTTGTAACAGATCATGAAATAACCATCATTTCAAAGTGTTGGTTTCACCCCATCCATTGATAAAATTGATTGTTCAGGTGGCAGTAATTCCGTATTTATCCCCAATATTAAAACAAGGCATTGATGGAGTCAGGCAGATTTTATTGCTATCCAAAATCCCAAGCTCATGCTCTTCATTCCATTGCTTATGGTTCTTGATAAAATCATGCAAACACAGGCAGTCTGATGTTATTTTTTTGTTTACAGTATTACTGTGTTGTTTTGGTTAACAGAATGAAAAACAGCACCGTTATACTACAAGTAAAAATGTTTTATTCTTAGTTTGTTTCATCAATAAAAGCTGACATTTTTGCAAGAAAGATGTTATACTATTGGAATTAACTCTTAGTCAATTGTAAATAATTGTATTATATTGGTATGCTATCATGAAGATTAGAAATCATTTCCTACAGAATCATGTTTTTGCTTTCTCAGCACTGTTTCAATTGAGAGGAATTTGAATGAAGTGCATCTCATTACTAACATAAAGTAGATGGAGCTTGAATAATTTTTATATTTATTTTCCATGGATGGCTATTACATTTCTTATCCTATCTATCCAAATTTTATAAAATAAATTGTTTTAATCCATTCTTTGGAGAGGAGCAATGAATTTGTTTTTGCAAAAATCTATGCATCTGAATATATTGTAATATGCATAAAGCTCTGTTAACATAGTTATTTATATAAAAAGTGTAGCTGCCTTACCTTTGATTTAATTTACATACTTTATTTGCTTGCTGACAGGTTCTTCTCTTGCCATTCTTATTTACATACCCAAAATGTCTTTTCAGATAAGTCAACTAAAACTTTAATGCACTGTATATTTTTAAACTCCATAAAATGTTTTATGTATTATCTGGTTTTTCTGTGGAGGTTTAGGATGATGCCATAGGGTTGTAGATATATTTCACCATCAACTATGTAACCACATTATATTTCTTAAATATAATGAAAAAAATAAATGTATGTGCCCTTAATGTCTAAGCTGATCTGGGGGGAAAATTGTCAAGCATAAACAAGGCATGTTTATCCCCTAAAGATAAAAATTCTTCAGTAATTCCATAGGGATTTTTGGTCGGTTTGTTTGTTTTTGTTTTTTTAAATATAGTTATGGGCCTCCAACACCTTCAGAGAATTTGACACATTTGCTTTAGGGATGTGAAGAAACATCATTATTTTTCCATTCAAATGTGGAAAACAATAAAAGTTTCCCATATGTGGTTCATAGGCTGTAATGTGGATCAGTCAGCAGTAAAGTAATAAGGCCATAGGACCTTGAGACAAAGCAGTCTAACTTGGGAAGCATCAACTTAACCCTTGGATAGCCCACCTTTTATTTTTCCATAGCTTCTGTAAGCAGTGACTGTATTTGCATAACCCACCATTCATATTCTTGTGAGTTCATGATATAAATAATGTGAAAAATTTCATTCAGTTTCCCCAAATTATTCTAGTCATTATGGATGATTCATGAAAGGATTAATCTCTGGGATGTGACAGAAAAATAGAGAGGAAAGACACTACCTATCATATCATTTGCAGTTAAAAACATGCTGCATGTCCTTAAGCTTTACTTAAAGTGCTTATAGTAATTGGGTGTGCATGCTTCAGCTCGGTTAAAACCCAAACAGCAATATGGGAGTGTGGGGTTTGTTTTTCGAATGTGCAAGGAAGGAAAATTAGTGAAATCTGCTTAAGTCACAAAACTGCCTCATTCAGGACCCAATTCAGCAGCACTGAAAAAAAAATAACGCAAGTTAACTGTGCTCTTAGCATATGTCTAAACCCACATATTTCAGTTCACTTGAGACTCAATTTTCATTCTCAAGTGATGGAGCTTCATGGAAGTTTGGGGGTCACCAAGGTTTTAAAATGGTCAGAGAGTGCATTGGGATTGCATGGGTTTTTTGGGGGGCATTACAAAAATTCTGCATTAATAGCTGAGGTTCCTTTAAGATTCTGACATGGAGATCATAGATTTGGAGCAGGAAGAGATTTTGAAGGCTCTATTGTCCAATTCCATTTTATAAATGAGGCAATCCAGAAAAGGAAAGCAATTTGCTTAAATTCACAAATATAAAAAACTATCAGGACTAGGATTTAAGTTTGACTTCTTCAACTCCAGGTTCAAGACTTGTTCCACTTTAAGATGGAGACATACAGAAGTAGTGGATCTAACTTCATTTTCTACCTTCCTAGTTTCTACCTTCAGGCCTTTCTATACTTCCCCCTTCCACCTCATGCTACCCTACCCCATCCCCCCACATAATGAGATATAGTAGAAAGAAAACACACACACACACACACACACACACACACACAAAACAATTCTAAAATACAAATATAATTTATATAAAATATCAGAAAAAGTCTGAAAATTACCATCAGATGTTGTACAGGTATTGTTGCTGAGAGTGGAAGTTGTTGTTATGAGTTAGTAGATAGAAGGCCAGTCTTGCAGTTGGGAAGACCTAGATTCAATCCTGCCTCGGGTACATACTGGCGGCATAATCCTGGGCAAATCAATTAACCTCTAAGGACATGAGGTGACTCTCTGAGAATATAAAGAAAAAAAATGGGTTGTTCTTCAGTGGAGGATATTTCAACACCAGCAGTTCAACAAATCCAATCACAGCCCCAGACCCTCCCAAAATAAAAATAAAAATTGTTGCTTAGTGACCCAAAATAAGCCATAATCATTTTAAGAGCTGTTTGGATGGGGAAGAAGGGGTCTGTGCGTTTGGTAATGGTATCTCTGCTCAAGTGGATAATACTCATGTGGGCTATTATAAGGCTAAAGTACAGTAATATATTTTTTTCTCTCTCAGTATCTTCCAGCAATTCATATTCAAATTTCCAGATATATCAGACGGAAAAGTAACCTAGAAGAATCAGTCTTCATTTATAACCAAGATATTTTTTATGTCACATTTTGTTCCAATTTCTGTTCTAAAGGTCTAACATTTGATCGTATGTTTTCTTTAGCTAACTTTCTATATTATATGACAATTTCAGAAGATATTTTTTTCAAAGATAAAAAAGAAAAAAAAACATGTTCAAAATGTAGAAGTTATTTTTGCAGTAACGTATGTCATGATTTTTAAACATTCAGGCCTTTAAACTTTTTTTTATAGTGTATGTTCTTGCCAATCCCAGCACAGTTCTACAAAGTAAAATATTTGGCAGTGAATTCATATTAACAGATGGAACAAGAAATTAACACGTTTTTGCTTCGCTAATTCACAGTTCTTTTAATACGCTAATTCTAAATCACCTGTTCTGACTTTGACAGGCTACAGACACCTGTTTGGGGTAATATTCCACAGCTAATTATTACATGAGAAATTCAGTTTCCAACAAAAGGGTTTCTGTGTGAAATTGTCATAGTTAACAAATTAGTAATAGCAAATTTATCCAAATAGAGTTTGCAGCTTTAATCTACATGTATTTAACCTTGCCTAAATAGCTAGGAATGGTGAAACTTCTCATCATGAACCAAATGATGGCTCATGGAAAAGGCTGCACAGGAACAATCGGTCTCTTAGTATTGAATTCTGATTACCAGAGTTGACAACCTAGTGATAGAGATCAAATCAAAATCTTTTTTGTAATAGCAGTTAAATCCCCCATGATCCTGTACTTTAAGTGGCAGAAAAAGAGTATAGAATTTTCAAGATGCTGGAAAAATTCCTAACCATGTGGTAAAAATGAGTCAAGAGGGATAAAAAAAGTTACTGACAAAAGGCAATAAAAACTACCCCAGCCTGTGAAAAATCATATAGTAGACACAACTACAAATATGAAGTTCATGTATCTAAATGGTTATATACATGACTTATAGGAGGAATGAAGATACCTAATGACTTATTTGTTAAGTAAAAATATCATTCCCTCCAACCTCTTGTATTCATGGGTCACTTTCATTTTTATCCTAACTCTATAGTGTAAAATCCACATTTATGTAATTGTTTCTGGTTTATGATAAGCTTGTATCAAAACAATTTCTCTGGAGTTAGGTAGTACAAATACAATCATGTCTTTTATTTATTAGGAACTAGTGGCTCAGAAACTTGTCCATAGTCATCCAGTTAATAAATGGAAGAAATATGGCTTGGACCTTTGTTTTCTGATCATAGGTTCAGCAACTTCTCTACTACTACATAGAAAAGGCTTGGCATTATAGAGAGTGCTGGACTGAAATCAAGATGATTTCAGTTGAAATCCTTATGGTCCTTTCCAGCTCTAATTTTAGGGTCCTCTGGTTTAGCTTCTCATGCCTACTAGTTGCCTTTTGACAAAGTAATAAATCCCCCTGAGTCTCATTTCTTCATCTGCAAAATGAGAATAATTATACCTATAATGGGTTGTTATGAAGGTCAAAGTAGTTATTGTATATTACTATATATAAGCAAATGTTTTATATAAATGTCAATTAATGTTATACTGAATGGTAGCAGAACATAGTGAAGAGAGGTGCCCTTTGAACCAAGGTCTGAGTTCAAATTTCCTGTCTTACATATACATCCCAGAGAAAGTGATTTATCCTCTCAGTGTTATCAAATTCTGAAAGAAAGGGGGCCACTAAACCAAACATGCAAATTCTTGCAGGCAACATACTTAGAAAAGCACATATTAACATTATCTATATCAGTTTGTATATCTTTTTAAATTCTGTTAAATACTTCTCAATAGCATTTTAATTTGGTTCCTGGGAGTACTGTGAGTTTAATATGATCTGCAAAACCAGTGTCTGAAGTCTCTGCTTAAGACATATTTCTACTACTATAATTTGTAAATAAGGTGCCAAACTGCCCTGGTATGTATATTTCGTTCAACTGCGAATTCCCTTTATTCATGATTTCCTAAAGCCAGCATTGTTACACTACAAAGTACCAAAGTACAAAGTTACACTACTATTGTTACACTACAAAGTACCATCATTCCTTTTGCCATCATGAAAATAATTCTTTATATTTTCCATAGCGTTCCTATGAGGAAAGTGCTTGATAAACCTTTAATCAATATAGAAATATATTATTTTTATCAGTATCTTCCCATGGGACCTCTCACTCAACTCTGAACTCTTTCCATTAGATTTATTTATCATTATTGTTATATATTATATACATACATACATGTATGTATGTTTCCCTCCATTGGACTATAAGCTCCTTGAGGCAGGGACTATTTTTGTCTTTGAATTCCTAATACTTAACACAAGGTCTTACACATACTAGACAATAAATACTTGTTGATAGATCAATTAACTGATCTCTTGTCTTACCTTACTTTCCTAACTCAGTTTGAAGAGGAAGAGGGAAAGGTAGAAAGTTAATTTTAAAAATATCACCATGTTTTAAATGTATGTAACATTTAGTTTTAACAACACAGATATCGAGATATTGCCTATCTTTAGATTTGATAAAGACTCCATATTGTGTGTCTGTTTCTTGCTACTCCTTAATTGCTGTTCTACTTTGTGTGTGGTTTTCACTAATGTGTCTGTCTTAGACATGTTAGCACAGGGAACTTGTCATTTCTTTAATTAACCTTTATTTCAAAGCACCCAGTAGACTGTAGTTCACAAAGCAAGCATTATTGAAACTTTAAAAAACAAAAACAAAAAACTTTTCTTCTAGACTGATTTTTAAAACTGCTGTATAAATTGCATATTTTGCTGGACTTAAAGGTGGATGGGAAAAGGCCCATTTTTATAACCAGTCTCTTATGATTGTGTTGTTTTTCTCCCAAGAAACGCTTCTTTAGAAAACACGTGGTCTTTCTCTAAAGCTATCCTCTCTGACACTGCTATTTGCAGAAATTTAACTGGCAGCCCACCCCAGGAAGACAAAATACAATTTCATCCAAGTTTGGTTCCCCTCCTACACCCACACCTGAACCACATTTCTGCCAGAGTCTACATTCTGCTAAGTAGGAAACCAATCTTTTATAATACTTTAACATACGTGAATTTTATTTTATTTTTAATTAAAAAATTACATTTCTGATCCAAAAATGCTAGATGATATTTAAGTTAGAAAAATGATTCCAAATACCTCACCTTTACAGTTAATTCATATCAGATCTATCACAGTGATTCATTGTGCAGAGTGCAAAAGAAAGACATGACATTGTATTCTATTGAATGTCATCACTCTTAACAAATTCTCATGGACTCTCATCTTTTAAAATCTCTTACGCTAGTGTGTCTGAGTTTCCTAATGTCATTGATCTTTCTCTTTTCATGAAGATCATATCCCCTTCATCTTCAGGAGAGGTGGTTTTTTTTTTGTTTTTGGTTTTGTTTTTTTTTTTGCAAAATACATATCACTATTGTTAAGCTTCTTATAAACATTTAATCATCTCATTTAAACTTTTATAGCTTGCTGGAACCTACTAAAGTTTTCATTACCTTAGTATAGCTTTTGAGAGCCAGGGTCTTCTTCATGAACATTTCAAGGATCTAGAATGTGATTTTAGTGAATACAAAAGAACCTTATCTAAGAAGAGTTTGCCCATGAAACAAATTTTGAGCAATACTTACTCTCATGAGTTAGAATAAATTCAAAATTCATGTCTCTCAGTTGCTAGAGGACCTTAAATGTTCTTAAATTTTTCATCATTAACTCATAATCTTAATCTTTAGCATACAAGAATCTCAGAGAGCTTGTTAAAAAAACAAAACTTGGATTTTCTTGGATGTAAAGAACTTCTAAATGTCATTTTGATGACTACAAAAACAATGAATCAGAACTGTCTGGACTGAATTCCATTAAAATGCACATAGTTTAAAATTTAAAGGATAATGTCCTTTAGAAAAAATTATATTTGGATTTTTTATGTAAGATGCTTCAGAACATAGTTTAAGCTGCTAGATGGTACAATCTCATTGCCTATCTTTAGTGGAAACACTTTTGTCAAAGAACTATTTGATTGGTGAATAATAGTATCCCTTCTTCATATGCATCTAATATAACCAAAAATACACAGCCATTTGTACTGTCTATTTAATCATTAAATGAAGATTGTTCTATGTGTGCCCAAGTAAAGAGTTAAGGCAATGATTATACATAGATTAATCACCTTTCCATTTGAGCAAGTAAATTGTGAAAATGTCATTGACATTTTTGAAGCAAAAGGAATTTTGTCTACATTTCTAGTAGATGTTATTAATTGGTAATTATCAATTTTATATCCTTATAGCTGTACTCTTAAATATCTGCCCAGTCAAATTCAGATATATGAATATATTTAGTATATCATTTAGAAAAAGTAGGTGAATAAGAATCATTTTAGCATACAACCATCCATATTTTATTCAATTCGTTTTTCTAGTTTTTCTAAGTAATATTCTTGACAGAATCTATCAGCATATTGCTCTAATCCAGAATAATGTTGTATTTGCTGACGGCAACTAAGTATAGTATTAGCAAGTAATCAGGACTGCAGGATTGTGATAGGACCATATAAAAATCTAAAATGGAATACATAACTAATTTGGTCTCATATATTCAATGAGTGAGTTGGTTTCCTTTAATTATTTATAGAAATATTTATGTTAAGAAGTATTTTATACAATAAGAAAGTCAGTGGTAAGAACCCCCCAGTTATCCATTACTTGCTCATTCATTGAACAAATGTTTATTGAGCTCTTCTTATGGACAAGGCAGTGTTATGTACTGGGTTTGGCAGGAGTTGTAAAGATGAATGAGAGAAAGGATCTACCCTGAAAAAAAAAACTAGTAATCCAGTTGTTTATAATTAAAAGTTCCCATATAGGCAATTATCTAAACCAATGAATCAGTCAGCCAGTCATACAATAAGCATTTATTAGGCTCCATCTGTGTGCCAAGCACTGTACTGTAGTAGAAATCACAGCTACTGTGCCGTATTAGACATCACTTTATACGTGTGTGCATATATATATATATATATATATATACACACACATACATATGCTTATATGAGTAGATATATATGTATACAAGTATATATGTATATGTATATATACACACATAAACATAAACATTGCACATGCATATCAGAGTAGAAGATGATTGTGATGTGGAAGACTTTTTTTCATCATTTGAGTATTTGTTTAATTATTAAACACACACACACACACACACACACACACACACACACTTTCCATTAACTTGGTCTTTCCCTACCTTTCTAAACTTCTTACACTTCACTTCATTGTAATATAATTCAGTTCCATTGGCTTACCTGGCCTTCCTTAAATGAAATGCTCCATCTCCTAACCCATGTCTTTGTTCTATAGGTGCCCTATGCCAAAAATACCCAACTCTCTTGGTTTCCTTGGCTGTCTTTAAGACTTAGCTCATACTTCATATTTGTATTACCTAGTTTTGTGATGTGAGCTGAGTTCCTAGCACACTGACACATTGAAAGACCTTTTGAGAAATGTTTTGCATTGGTAATAGCAGTTCATCCCCAGAATTACTATTGGTTGTCATTCTCCTTCATTCTCAAGGGAGACCACAATGACATCACTGTTAGAGTCCAGTTAATGTATCCCACTGTGATAAGACCAGTATGAGCTTGGAATGTTCTGCCACAGGTCAGACACACAAAGTCCCTGTGAACATTTGGGATGGACTCTAACTCTGGGCATCTCATTTTATTGTTGTTTTTTCCTGATCTAATTCAGTTCTTTGCTTTGCTAATAGAGCACAGCACCTTCTCTGATGAAAGTACACCTGGAAAAAGGGAGACTTGGGGTCAAAGGAGTGGACTTTGAACACTGACCTCTCCCAGCTCTGTGACACATCACCTATCTAAGTGATATCAATTTCCTCCTTGAGTAAAAAAAAAAAAAAAGGAATTGGACCCCATAGGCTTATAGGTCCCTTCTACTCACATCGATGTGAATCAAAGCAGAGATACGCTAGCAGAAGAGTGTAGTTAGAATGAAATTTGTGATCTATATTGAAGACTTAGTTATGGGTGTTCACAGGTATGTACTCACAGACAAACGACAACCAATAGTAATGGCACTTACAAAAAATGGACATTTATCAGGAAATATAAAATTCATGATACAAAATATGAAGGTCATAAATTTAACAAAAAATGTTGAATCACATTTTGAGGAGGTAAGGATTTAAACTTGTTGTGTATATATATAAATAAATATATATATATATATATATTATATATAATTTTATTCAATGAAACTTGAAATATTTGACATACACCACTGAAAAAGAATAGTTTACCAGAGTTCTTGGCTTCAGTAAAGTCACATCTAGCTTATGATATTTTTATTTTTAGAAGATAAGTTTCCTTTTTTTAATAATAAGCTTAGTAGTTTTGAACTTGTCCTAGGACAGAGAGATCAAACAAGCAACTCAATATTTTTTTTAACAGTAATTTTATAGTTGTAGTTTGACTCTTCATGACATCATTTGGGGTTTTCTTGGCAAACCCCAAAGTATTTTTTCCATTTCCTTCTCTAGCTCACTTTCAAATGAGGAAATTAAGGTAAAGAGAGTTACAAGTGACTTGCCTAGGGTCATATAGCCAGTGTCTGAGATCAGATTTGAATTTAGGTCTTCCTGACTCCAGGGCCAGTACTCTAAGCATTGTGCCACCTAGCTGTCTCATTTTTTTCTGAAGTGCAGTCAGAACCAAATTCAAATGTAATTTGGAATTAATTTTTTTAAATAAAAATACAGTAAAAAGAAAAATGCATTTAAAACTGTCAATTCTTTATGTTTAGAGTGGTGGCCCCCATTTTAACTGGAATTTGACATAACTTGCTGTATAGAATGAATAGCAAAGTTTTTTTGAGAAAAGAGTTTATCTCTCTTCACTTATGTTTATTTATTTCCATTAAATTAAAAGTAATATTAAAATTAAAAAGACATATTAAATTAAAGAAACATTCAGTTCATATCTTTGCAGCTCAAAATGCTTGTGATCATTTTTGTTAGCATTACTTCCTAAACACTAAATGCCTAATATTCCTTAAATTCACATGGCCACTTTTTCATTCTTTCTAACTTGATGTGTAGATGAACTATGCCATCTAATATGTCCATTTCTGCCCTCCTCATCTTCATCTATTGTTTTAATTCTATTTTGCTTCTTTACTGATTTTTGACTGTTTGTTTAATTAATTTTGTGGATGTTTCTTATCATTTCCCATTCTTTTTTCCCTACCTGACAACAGCACTATTGCTTTTTCTCTTCTATTCCATATTATTTTTATACTCTTCTCTATTGGTTATTCTTAGTTTATTTCACACTATTGCATCATTTAGTGCATGTTTGTTTTCTTCATTCAATTGGGTTCCACTTATGCTTTGTGGTTTTATATTCTTTTCCCTATTTTTCTCATGAAATTAATCCCTCACTTTTTTACGATAGCAGTGTCATTACTTTGCATATTTTGTCTGTTGTCTGTTGTCCTGCACGTTATATTTTCCTAATTGGAATTTCCTAATGGAATATTCCCCATCTTTATAAGGCCTTTCATGTGTTCTGTGCACTTACCATTTTCTGTAAACAAAAGTAATAAATAACAGGTGGGTAGTTAAATTTGTAACACACAAAGAACTGAGCTTTGCAGAGAGGAGGAAGGGACTGTGTCAGAAATTCTCTTCTTAGTTTATTCTAGGTTTGGTTAGACTAGAGTTAGTCTAAGATTATTACTTGCAATGGAGTAAAAAATTGTATTACTGTTATTTAACCCTAAACATTGATGCCACTATAAGATTTCATCCTCAAATTTAATAATTCAAGAGATCATTTGGTCCAGGGATTCTTGACCTAGAGTCTACCCTTTTTTTAATTTTAATAACTACATTTCAATATAATTGATTTTTTTATGTTATATGTTTTATTTTATTCATTTAAAACCATCTCTTAGAAGGATTCCAAAGGTTTCACCATCCTGTCAAAGTTGTCCAGGATCAAAAATAAATAAATAAAAAATTAAGAAATTCTTATGCTTCCTCATTTTATAACTGTAGAAAAAGGGACCCAAAAGTAAAATGGTTTCTCCACATGGCTATCATGTTTAATAGAGGAAAGAGGAGGTCTCCTATATAGGTTTCAATAAATCTGGTGATATTTTCTCTACATCATGTCCCTTTTTCTTTTCTTTCAGTTTTCCTGTGTATTACATGGGTGATATAGGTAATAAAGTGGAGTGGTAATTCAGGAAAACAAACAAACAAACAAAAAACAACCAAGTGAAATGATTTTGATCTATGAATAAGATCAGAGGGTGATATAAGAATCTAAGTTGCATTATGCTATGTATTATGACATGAAATTTTATCTCCAAATCCTTTCTATAGTTTACAATTGTCATGATCTGTCATTTCCAACCCAAAGACTGAATCGAAAAAAGGAATGTTTTGTTTTGTTTTGTTTTGTTTTAACTTTTAAAAACATTTTTATTTTTCTGTTAAATCAGTCTGCTTAGCAATAAAGCCTTATTTAAAGTTGAACTCATTCTGCAGAAAAAAAATAAGAAAACATAAGTATAAACATATCTTCCTTAAGTGATTTTGGTTTACCAGACTATCAAGCTAATGGAAAAGCATTGATAAAAGTTGGAATAAGTGTATATTGAAGCAGAAATGAAAGAAATACATGAAGATCTGAAAGTAGAGGATAACTTAACAAATTATGATCTTGATTCTAAATCCATTTTTTCCATCAATGTTACTGATATTCTCTAGAGGATCTAGCCACAGATGGAATTTCCTTTTAGTGAAAGTGTCCCTGCTGTACAACAACGCACGTTCCAGACCCAAATGTAAAGTCTAAAGAGAGAACATTGGGGGGAAATTCTTAGTCAGTGGAAAGAATAAGACAGTGCAGTTGAATTGTAGAAATAAGGAATTCACTTTTGACCTATTTTCACAAGTGTCAGATATTTGGGAAAGAGTTATTGCAGAGCTTTTCAGTGCTGAAAATGCCAACTATTTTGTTTTTTCTCAATTACTTAAAGATAGACAAATTTCACTTTGTCCTGCTGGGAACCAAGTGCATTATTTGAATTTGTCTTCTAGTTTACATAAAAACAAAATCAAAAAATCATTGTTCATCAGGAAAAATCACAGTTTCAGATCCAGAGAGGGCCTCAGAGGCCAGCCAGTTCAACCTATTTATTTTTTAGGTGAGGAAACTGAGGAGTAAAGAGAGGTTAAATAATTTGCCCACTATTCTCATGTAATAAGCATCAGAGATGGAATTTGAATACAGTTTCTTTAACTCCAGAGATACTATATCACGCTATTTCCATTGAGAGTGGGATAAAACATTTGTGTCCCTAGGCAAGGTTTGAACATGGCAACGCCACAATCCGGCTTATTACTGTTTCCCAGGAACATCAGACTCCATTGTAACCCATGAAACAAAATAAATATCTATGGACAGTAGATAATGTGTTTGGCTGGGTTTTTTGGTTTGTTTGTTTTTTTGGTTTGTTTTTGTTTTTGAGATTTATTAGAACTGTAATTTTATTGGTATTGGGAATTTTCCACGAGCAAATTCTCTATGCTTGTTGGCAAATTCTCTACAATTTATGTCTTCTAGAATTGTTCAGAGTACTGAGCAGTTAAGTGAGATGCCCAGAATTACATTCTCAGATAAGTAGAAGAAAGGACTTGAATCATATTACTTACTTTAAAGCAGCCTTTCTATCTACTTCACTGTCCTGTTTCTTATGGGATTATTTTATACCCAAAACATATGACATTAATAAAATATCAGGTTCTCTTCATGGTGTTCTGTATGTCTATATGCTATCTAGGCAGTTGCCTGTCTTTCATACTTTTATTTCCCACATAGAAAAATCAGGCAAAGTTTGGCAGTTTCATGTATAATCATTTTATTTTATTGGACTATATTACAAAAATTCTTCTGTCATTCCATTAATTAAAAATAAATTTAAAAAATAACAACAAAATGCCTTCTTCAGGCAGAGATCATTCTTAAGATTTCTTTCCTGGAGGTAATGAGCCTACAGATGACTTAGGATAACAAGAAGGAGAATTTTCAATTCTTTAATTATCCATTAAATGCTAAAGAGAGCTTTCTCTGTCTTTCTTGAACCAAGCCCTAATTCACCACTTAGAGATATAAAGAGGTATGATCCGCTTCCCAAAATGAATGACTCTTCTAGTTTCAGAAGAATCCAACTCAATCTTGGTGATATGTTAACTATTTTTCATTTTTTTTTCTTTTTAAATACTTTACTTTTATTAGTTATACAAAATCCTTTCATTCTCATTAAATAATAATTAGTATATTATATATAGAGATAGAGACATGGATATTATTAGTGAAAGCAGTATGATTGAGGATGATTGGAAAGAAACTTTAAAATGTCTTCAAAGATTTAGTAATACCCTTTCTTTGAGACCAGAGTTTTGATGACAGATTCTACCTTGTGATTTTTACTTTACTTTTTAAGTGACATAGTAGAGTCAATTTAATATATCTTCGAATACATATCTCCAATATTCAGTTATTTGTTAGCTACATTATCTAGTTACTTTTCTTCAAGAATAAAGATATGATATCAAAATAAAATATCAGGAATTAACTCAAGGAAATAATGACAAGCATTTTAGGAAAGAATCAAACATCTCCTGTGGATGTAAGCATTTTCTTTTAATATAGAAACTTGTTTTGCTATAGAGATGTTTCTGTTATGATCACTACCTCTGGCAATAACATATTTTCTAGAAGGTAAACCTCACTGTGGCCCAGTTTTAAAGCTATTTGCTTTGGGGTCATTCTCCACAGATGAAACAACTACTTTAGTCAGAGCATTGAGTAATTTTCCATAGCATTCTATCACTATATACTTCTCCCTACCCCAAGGGTTTCTTCTGAAGTGCCTCTACAAATGCCTTCCAATTCCCTCATAAGTCTTCTAGCTGCTATTCCCTCCTCTAAAAAACCTTTACCTCAAAGAATAACTTTTAGGTCATATGTAATTCATATAAAGAATGGGGGGTATACGTTCTCTTCCTTCCTTTAAAGCCTAGGTTTTCTTTCTCTTCTTGTAGAAACTAAAGAAGTAGAATACATCTTTAACTATCTAGTTATAGATATCTACCTGTACACATAGGTATATACTTATAAATATACATTTATAGAAGTTATAATAGTATGATAAAACACTTTTTGCATAGTGATTTTCTAATCAGCTGTAAATTTCATTTTAGCAGGCCAATGCAATCCCAAATAACCAGTAATCAATTGTTGTAATGTTGCCACATTTTTTCCTGAAAGCAAGGATTGTGCAGGGATAGGTAAATTGGAAAACTCTTTCAAAGCTCAAACTCTGTATTCTTTGTCTAATGCCAGCTCTTGTGCAGGCTTTATTCACTTCCAGTTTCTCCTCTTGACCATCTTAATTGTTTCAGTATTATTTCTAATGTGTTTCTTCTAAGGGTCCCTATGGCCCTTCAAATTAAAATGTCATTAATGAGTTATTTTATGTATTATTTAACTAAATGAAGGATTTAGATTGCCATTCAAGATTTCCAAACAGTTTTAATATAAGATAAAGTTATTATTTGTTAGTTTTGTAATCTATTTTTCTTATATACATTTTTTTTCTTCTTTGGAATTATACTGTATTCTCTGTGGATTGAGAAAATTATCTAGGATTTTCCTGCAGTGTTTACATATTAATTTCTGAGGTGAATTACACTATAAAATTATTTATGTATGTCTTTTATGAAACACCTCAAAAAGAGAAAGTAACCTAATACTTATTTGTATTGCATTTTCTGGGGGGAAATGTACATCAGTGAAAGATAGGTTTGTTAGCTCAAACTTAAACCTTTACTTTCACTTTCTTTCCTGTACTAAGGTGCCCAATTCTTCTGGAGAAATCTATATCCTAGTTTTAATGCTAAAATCTTTCGAGTAGGGTATGAGCTAGTCCATTCTATAAACATGGATTTTAAAGCAATTTATTGCTTCAACAGAGTAGCAAGGCACTAGATTTTTATTCATCCATATGAAAACAATTAGGAGAAAATGCCACTTATCTTAAATCATATTTGTCAGATTTTCTTCATCAAACTTGGTAAATACAGATCTTTTGACACTTTGATGAATATTCGTCACTTTACCATAAACCTAAGTGACTGGGCTTTGGCCCGTGAACAGCTTTTGTTCCTATGTGACATTAAAATGTATTTTTAAAACATGAT
Source organism: Myrmecobius fasciatus (assembly GCA_023553655.1). Classification (NCBI taxonomy): domain Eukaryota; kingdom Metazoa; phylum Chordata; class Mammalia; order Dasyuromorphia; family Myrmecobiidae; genus Myrmecobius; species Myrmecobius fasciatus. The sequence continues at coordinate 33,834 of JAJPUD010001003.1, read as the reverse complement.
TATAATGAATATTCAGAATTAGAGTCATTCTCTAGCATATGCACAATAGGTCAGAAGTCGTGGCTGTATGAGAACACTTATTGCTCAATCTTGAAGCTTTATAATTCTTTCTGAATTAAATTTTGCAAATGGTCCAGAATTTATAAATATCTAGGATGAAAATCAGCTAAATTCACACCCATTTCAGTTTACCTAGACAACTTGAAAATTGATCTCATGTGTAAAGTTAAAAGTTAGTTTATCTCCATAGCACAATATTGTCTTCACTCAAGATTTCTTGGACCGTATGTTTGAGACAGCTTGAATCAGACATTATAAATGAAGAATAATCAGTCACCCCAGTTCAGAGCATTTTCTTCAAACACTCTTCAATTTCTGTTTCCAGGAGAATTTTATTTACATCTAAATCTTTTTTATACTCTAGAGTCCCATCCTCAACAAAACACCTCATTTTAGTACAATTGTTTTTTTGGATCCTGTCACCAGACGATGATGATAAATGGAAAATGATTAAGGATATTGTTTATCAGATTTCTTCTTTCAAAATTCAATAAATATTGCCAGTGTCCTCCCTCATCTTTTTTAGGTGCAATGGTTATCAAAGGTAAGGGATTTAAAAAATTCAAGGTCAGTGTTTTCCTCAGGGTTTTAGTTTTCATTTTATCTAGTGTCATTATATGATATACATTTATATGTTTGGATTTGTGGATCTACCAGCAACAACATAATTTCTTACATAGGGCTATGCCATTTAAAACTTTGGTTGATATGCTTGAACTGTGGAGACTGTCTAGCTCTCCTGAGAAGGAAATTATGTTCAGGCTACTTTCTGTAAAAGAGCTATGCGTAGTGGAAAAGGTGATTGATTTGGTTTTAGAAGAAGCATACTTCAGTTGCCATTTTGTTACTTACTACTTGTGTGACCTTGTACAAATCATTTGGATTCCCTTGACCTCAAGTTTTCTCATAACTGAGATCTCTTTCAGTTCTATATCGATGCTAGTAAGGGTTTTGATCAATCTAAAACATATTCATAATTTTTTTTCTTTTCTAAAAAATCACTTTACTTTTGATCATAGAATCTGGATAAAACCCCAATCTCAGAGGTTCTTAACCTTTTTTTTTTTTTTTTTTTTTTTTTTTTTGTATCATGGACCCCTTTGACAAAAACTTATGTATTCCCTCCTTAGAATAGTGTATTTAAACCCATAAGAAGAAATATATAAAGTTACAAAGAAAATAAATTAATACTGAAATATAAAATGAGATAAGTAAAGTTACAAAATTAAACTACACTGAAATATCATTATCAAAATATTTTCAAAACAAAATCAAAATTATGTCTACAGAACTCAGTTTAAGAACACTTGATGAAAGGACTACTGCATTTAGGGATAGGGATTCAGTTTTCTAAATATTATTTTAAAATTTGCCCTTATTTATAGGTAGAGGAAGTGACTATCATTTTAGGAGGGCTAATAGGTTTATACCTAAATGTTTTTCATATTAGCTTGGTATGCTTGACATTCTTACATTATTAAGTTTTGGGGAGAACATTGATTAATTACAAATTCATGACCTGACTGGGATAACACATGAAATCACTCTTGGTCTTTATCACAATGATTTGAGGGCTGTAAGATGTCTAAAGAAATGAAATACAAAAATAGATAATATTTAGTCTTGAGAAGTCTCAGAAAGGTCCAGAGAATCAAATTATACCTAGGTAATAAACCCCCAAAGATGCCACAATAGGTTGTTTTGGAGAGCTAAGCAATATTATCAGTATGCTAGGGGAAAAAAAGATGGAGCACAATTCTCAGATAGATAACAAGTCAAAAAGAGAGATGGAAGACCTTCCTTGTTGAAAAGCTATTCTTTATTCTCTCTACTCTGTTTATCATTTAGAAGTCAGGCCTAGTATAATCTACTCAGTAAAATTTTTTCAACCACTCTGGCTCATTATGACCTTTCCTTATTCTGACATTCTGAGCATCTAACATAATGCCTGGCAAAGTTATTTAAAGTATAGGAATTCATTTTGGTTCATACAAAAAAACTGATGATCAAAAAATGATTGTCTCAATGACCAAATCAGAGGAGAAAAATGACAATATCTATTTGTGAGGGTAAGGTGGGTAGCAGAAAAATATAGGTATTTGATTCCTGAAAAATCAGCAGTATTCTTACCTAGAGAAAGTAAAGATTAATAAGAGTAAATTCAAAGATTTTTTTGTAAGTAACAATCTAAGTTGGCTGGATAGTAATTTAGCTATGAGGATGGATGCATTTAGAAATGAGACTGCAAAGTTTTGTGGCTTTCAGATTATTGAGAATATTGAATTTCAGGCTACAAACTTTTGTTTTATTCAGTAATCAATGATCAGCATTATGACTTAAGATTGCTATGTGTTTTTTGGAGGGGAAAGAGGCTAAGACAGTGAATCTAGTTTAGGAACTTTTTGCTGTATTTCACAAGGTAAATAATGAAGTCCTGCATTAGGTTTGTAGAAGTTAGAAGAGGAAAGAAATGTAAGATATATGACACAGGTAAAATCAATAGCAATTAACAACTAAATGGATGTGATAGTGAGAGAAGTCAAGGATGAGAGAAGTTTTTATACTAAAGCTGAAGGAAATGGTTGTATCACTGATAGAAATAGGAAAATCAGAATGATTAAGTAATTGATGAAGACCTGTTTAACTGGGGAAATAATTAGTTCAGTTTTGAATACACTGTCTTTGAGATGCTGGCAGGTTAAACAATTGAAGAAAGGGTTTTTAGTTATGAGAAAAAAAAATGGCATTTGGACTAGATGGGATTCTGAACTTCTGAAGTTCCTGCTAACTGTGATTCTATGAAGAAAGGCCCTGTAAGGTCTCTTTCAGCTGTATAACTTTTGATTCTGGTGTGTTGATTAAGAGGCATGATGAAAATATTACATGAAAGCCATATAGCAGTATTGTTGTACTGGAGCAAAGTATTCAGGGGTCATGCCAAGGAATCCTTCTTTAATCCGTGAGGATCCTGAGATTCACCTATTTTGTTGTATCCCTTGAGCTTGTGTTATTGAAAAATATAATCTTAATCACATTAATTTTTAGGAATCTTTCTTACTACATTAAAATAGTTAAACTAGAGGAATAATTCAGTTCTTATTATCTACCCATGTGTTATGTGGAATTATTTTAAAGAAATAAAGATTTTGAATTTTAATGTACTCCCTTAAAATGATTTCAAATCTATCATCAAAATAATTAATTCACTCAGACTAAAATGAAAAGGAAATATTCCTTGAATATACCTACTCGATGATCTAGAATCATTAGAGCAAAAAGAAATAATTCAATGGTTAAGAAAGCTAACATTTCCACCTCCCTTATTTTTATCTTGACATTTAATTTCATCTATTTAGCAAACTTCCTATATGGAAACACCATCTACTAAAATATATCCACAATTCAATTATAATTTGTCATTTCAGAAAGTTGCCCAGGGCCTTAGAATTTAATGGACCTATTGTTCACATAGCTAGTAATTGTCAGAAGCAGTTCTTGAACCCAGGTTTTTCTGTTTCCAGGACCAGCTCTCTTTCTATTATGGCTTATTTTCTAGCCTTCTTTTGTTGAGAGTTTTTCAAAGGGAAAAAATACAGCTTTTATCACTTTTTATACTATTTTCTCCTTTTGTCTTTCGGTCTTCCCATGATGTCTTGCTCCTATAGATATTTAATGTTGATGAAGCTTATGTAAATTATTTTAGTTAAATTGGATAAATAAAATAATGCAATATTGATATGTCCTTCTATATGATGTTATCTGATTATGACTTTTAGGTATATTTATTTAGACACATAGATATAATTGATATGGGTTGTTAGTAGTGTTTCCACCAATTCAGATTAAAATCCATCACTGACTTCCTTCCAATGTGATTGGTTCTCTTTCATGTATTTCGTAAATTTCCCACAGGGGATTTCCCCAGTAGAGAAGACATTAAGCATTTATTAGGCACTACTGTGTTGAAGATACTGTGCTAACTAAGTGCTTTACAGACCTCTCATTTGAGCACCCTCCCCACCTTTCTGTGTGCTTTTAATCTCTTGAGACTATTAGTGTAGTACCTTTGTATTTTTCTATCAAATAATACCTTGATGATTTTTTTAAATGCTATTTACCATATGCAAGTCATCATTGGTAATATATTTCAATATACCTATACTCAACATTAATTCTGTGTTATCTTTTGGGCAAATTAAATTTGAATGGCTCTATGACCATTGGCATGCAAACTTTGTAATGATAAATTATCATTAGAAAAATATTTATGTTAAAATGTCTTTAGTAGCAGTGAGTCTTTTAATTGTTATACTTATTCCCAAATGGTCTTCTTCCTACCCTCTGGTCTCATACTCTGTCCCTCTATCACATACAGAAAATTATATGAGCTAATGGACTAACTTAACAAGATGTTTGCCTTATTGAATCACATAATCTGGTCTATACAAACTGGGTCATTTAAATGTGACTAAACCCAATAAAAATACTTCCAGATATTAACTAAGGGGGCTACAGGACTTCTGGGGCTCGGTGTAATTAATAGAATGCCATCTCCAAATAAGGTAATTGAGAAATCTCACTATTGGTAAAAGAATTTTTCAATTTGGATTCTGAGTAGACAATTTCCATAGTATTAGAAAGTGTATATTATAACTCATTTTGTATTAATACTGAATAATTATTTATCAAAAGAAAGACATATGGCTTAGTATATAACAAGGATTAATTTGAGGATTTGGGAAATTAGGTAGTTCAGTAGTTAGGTAGTTAGAGTGCTGGACCTGAAGTCAAGAAAACTCAACTTTATGAGTTCAAATCTGGCCTCAGATACTTATTAGAAAGTCACTGTTCACCTCAGTTTCTTCATATATAAAATAAGTTTTAGAAGGAAATGACAAACTACTCCAGTATCTTTGACAACAAATAAGGTCTTGAAGGTCTTGATTCAAATGACTGAACAAAGTCTTGAAGTTAGGAAGCTTGGGTTTGATTTCTACTTCTAGTTTTGTGACTACATGCAAATCTTTTGACATCTAAATTGCTTAAGCAATGTTCTCTCTGACTTGCCAATTAGAAACTTGCTGAGACCTGACTTTCTCAAGGTAGTTTCTCACACTACACATTTTCTATGCAGATGAAATCACAGGTCTGAAGCAAAACAAAAATGAAATAAAACACTTAAATTGTTTTTTTTTTTTTTGCTTTTTGCTTTTTGCTGAGGCAAATGGGGTTAAGTGACTTGCCCAGGGTCACACAGCTAGGGAATGTTAAGTGTCTGAGACCAGATTTGAACCCAGGTCCTCCTGACTTCAGGGCTGGTGCTCTATCCACTGCGCCACCTAGCTGCCCCAACACTTAAATTGTTAATAAGATTATTTCTATAGTCATATCTAATCTAGAATTAGATGTGGGATATATGGGAGATAGATCTTACTGAAGAGAGGTTTTAGAGTTCTGTTTTGTTTTATTGAGTAAAACATTTGTGGTAATATTTTTTTTTTAATATCTCCAACAAGAGACACAATGGAATATTAATATTTTCTGTTATATAGGTTCTTAAATTTTTCAAGTAATGCTAAAAATTAGGCACACATTCACATGATATTAGTTATATATTTCATGTTTGTCAAGAAAACAAATATACATAGATATTTATATCTATGTATATAAATATATCTATATCTATATCTATGTAAATATAGACATAGATATGGATTCAGAGACTTTTTGCCAGAGTTGTATGGTTACAAAGGGTCTACTGCCCACAGGTTAGGGGCCATACTTGGAGCCTATCAGGAAGATATATAAATGTAAAGATGTACTCTAGTGTGAAACAGCATCTGAGAAAGCCTGCCAATTCTCTTTCCATATAGGATACCCTCTACACATATTTATAGAGATGAGAAAGGAGACAAATGAGTTAGTATTTAGAATGTCTTCTCAGTTGTCTTTTTTGGGGTTGAGGGGGATACCATCCATGATTTTTTTCTTTAAAAAATTCAAAACCTTTGCTTCTGAAATATTTTGAAAACAGATCTTTGGATGTCTTTAACATTTTATTACTACAAGCAGATGTCTTCTGTATGTATTTGGTCAGGTCCAGACACTCTACCCTACTTCATTTCTTAAGTACTGTTTCCTATATAATTTCAGTCAGTCAATAAACATTTATTAAGCATCTACAATGGGCCAGTTGATGCTCTAAGCTTTAAAGCAGCAAAGAAAGGAGAAAAACTGCCTCTGTCCTTGAATAAAAATTTGTGAATTTAAATTATTTTAATTACATTGGATAAATTGCATAATACACTATTGTATGTCATTCTAACTAGAGATATTATTTAACCACAACTTTTAGATATTTATTTAGATTCTTTGACATAAGTGTGTTGGTGGTAGTATTTCCACCAGTACAGATCAAATTCATCAATTATTTTTCTTTCAGTATGATTCTCATTCATGTATTTTGAGGCATATAATACAATCTAATGGAACTAACAATCTAAAATGTGTTGGGAATCATTATGGTAGAGTGATTTTTATTTTTAATTAAATCTTTAACATTTTTAATTAAAACCATGATAAAATTTTCTATTTTGTATGTGTTTATTGCCAAACTTGCAGTTTTGTGTGTAGGTGATCTTAGGATAATTAGACTTAGCTAGATCTCAGTTTAAGTTCTATACAAGCTTAGTTTCTCTACTGTTTTGTGAAGTGATAATGCCATTTATCTTTCATGATAATCCCTTTTGCTGTTTGAAAATAAGTTTATCCTTTTAAGTAGTTAGCCTTAACTAACACTGATTTCTTTTAAGATGTGTTCCCCTTTTTAAATTAAGCCAAAATCGGTAAGCTATCAATAATCCTCTAAAATTATATTGTTTGAGATAAAAATTTGAAGGGATCCAGAGTCATATTCAGGTTTCTTGACTAGGTATTTTGTAGCCCATAGATTAGTATCAAATTACATTTGAATGACTTCAGTCATTACAATGATACTTGGGAGTGAAAAATACCTGCTTCTGTCCTATTCTGTTCAATTGATGGTCTTTGAAGTTTGAAATATTACATAGACACTATTGTCACAAACTTTTTGTGATTTCAACAAAATAACTACAAATATTAGGCTTCTTCCTACCCTAATTAGAATTGCTTTCAAATTTTCATTTTTCCATTAGTAGAACATTAGAATAGTTTTCTAGAAAAAGGTCATATCTAGGAATAGTTGCCATTTTCCTTCTTTAATATGCATGGATATTGTTTTAGCCAGATGATTTTAAATATTCTTGAGGGATAGTATTTATTCATGTGTTAGATATGAAATATAATACAGAATAGGGTTGGATATAAGTTTCTGTTACCAAAGATTACATATTCTTTTTTTTGTCTTCCATTTTTTGGATCAGGTCACAGGGAGTAATAGTTTTATATTGTGGTTAAAATGGCCTTGATAGAGAAACTTCAATCACCATACCATTTTTTATTTATTTTTTGAAAAATAATTTTTTAATTTGAAAGGATTACATTTTAATAAACATCTCTTTATACTTATATTGCTGTGGTATGTATAATTTAATTATCCTACCATTCTTCGCTCATATTTTTTACACTTCCTCTTGTTTTCTCTTTCCCCCCCCTTATTCTTTTATTTATTTATTTGCACAGATTTGTGTATTGTGTATCTAAGCCAAGTGAGAGGAGCTACATTGATGAACTCTTTGGCCATTTTTTCCACCTGCTTTTCCAGGGATATAATTCTTATTTATAATTAATAATGAATAAAACAACCATAAATGCATTGGCCTTCACTTTCATCATTTAAAAGAAAGACAATTCTATTGAAGCCCTACTCAAAACTTGGGAACAGTATTTCTTAGCCTAATACTCAGCATAAGGCTTTAACTTGAAAAGAGTTTAATTTTTAGTATGGAAAACTATTCTCAAATAGTATGTAAGAAAGAGTATAAAACAGTCTTGTTAAAATAAAAGCAAAAAGGATAATGGAGGAGAGTAGGAGGTGGGTGAGAATTGTGACAATACTAGATAGCCTAGTGGCAGAAGAGTTAATATAATTTCATGAAGTTGATTTCAGGTTTAAATTGTGATTCTAATGTTAATCATTATAAGGCATAAACTTCACATCTCATAAATTCAGATGACACATTTCTACTATCAAATGCAGTGTTGAAATAAAGAGCAATTTTCCAAAAAATACCTTGCTAGAGAACCCCCTTTTTGTGCTCTTTCAAGTTATGTTTCTCATTTATGCAATCTATTTTTCAAGAGCTGTCTGTCAGGAAATTATAAAATAATAATACAAATGCTTGTACCAATAAACTGGCTACTTTGCTTATTAAATAGAGAGAAGTTAACAGAGTTGAGTGTTGTGTCGCATTGTAAGTTCTTTTTGAAAAAAGTTAAAGGAGAGAGACTAATAATAATTTGACATTGTTGGTCATTCACTGAAAGCAGCTGGGGATGAGAGTGGGTTTGTTGTTCTTTTTTGCTTTTTTATCATAATGTTGAGATCCAACTGCATTTCATAATGTCAGTATTATAAATTTCCTCATATTTTAAAAAACACTATTTGATAAGATCTGTATCTTTCATATATTACAGTCGAGATATTTTGTGCTTTATATTGCTATCTAATGGGCCTATTCACAAATGGAGAGTACATGAGCAAAAAAGATGGACATCACTTCATAACAATATATTGAGATAAACTGTCTGAAATTATGAAAGCATTCAGATGCACATGGCCTTTTTTATTCATGGTTATTCCATTCAAATATCAAATAGCTTCAAGTGGCTTTGATGACCTACTTGTGAATTCATGAGACTTTTTTTTTTTTTACTTTTTTTCTTTTTTAATAATGTACTCACCTTTGGTACTTGGAAGTTATTCAGATTGCTTTTCTTGTGAACTAGAAAAGCACTGCTAAGACCCACTTTCACTTACATAACCTTTGGAAACAATTTCTTGTGTTGTCTTCACACTTTCTTTAAATTTACTAGAAGTCTTCCACAACTTTAGAAAATAAGTGATAAGCATAAATAACAAATATTATTTGGTAACTTTGCTTTCTATTGCACAGGATATATAGGAATATCTGGAATGTATCTAGTTAAATTAATTATGATTTATTTCTGAATACCCAGAACATACATTTAAATGAGAAAGCAGGAAAAAAAACCTCAAAACATTGGTATATCCCCATTATATAGACCTTCTTTGAAGATTCATATGCAGTCTAATTAGAAGGTGAATACTTAAGGGTTTCAACTAGCAACTCAGGCAGATATATCTATATAATTAGATTTTTTAAAAGTATAAAAATAACCTTTAATATTTTCAGCAATCCTTTGTAATAAAGGCAGAGATGAAAGAAAGGGAAAAAGTGAAAAAAGAGAGGTGGGATGTAGAAGCAAGAAGAGAGAGGGAGAAAAAAGGGAAAAAGAAAGAAAGAAAGAAGAATGGGGAGTGTGAGAGTGAGGGAAAGAAAGAAAAAAAGTGAGAGTGAAAGAGAAAGACAGATAGAGATCCCCATGTGATTACTTACGGGGTTTTTTTGGACAAATTTTCTACATGCTTAATTATGTTTTATTTTTTAAAGTTTTAATGAATGTACCCCTCTGATGTTTATTGCTTTAAATAATATCACAGTTTCTTCCCAGTGTTGTTATCATCTGAAGAGACTACATCTTGGAATACTCTTCAAAATACCAAATGATTCTCATGGCACTTGGGAGAGCAGTACCAATGTTTACTTCTTTCAGAGCATCCATTTCTAGATCTCAAGGCTCTTTGGAGTCAATGCTAAGGTTTAGGTATTGCCACAAAGGAACCTTGACATTCTAGGAACTTTGCCTTATATGAGAAAGACCATTGGAGAAAGGAGGAAAAATTAGTACATCAATAAAGGTGAAAGACAAGGTAGTTTAACTTGTTGGTTTGTTTGCCGCAGCTCAAAAGTAAATATACTGTAGCTAAACATGTTCCATTTTTATCTGCTTACTGCAGTAATGGCTGTGTTACTTCAGGGCTTCCACTTCAATAATTGATCAGGGTTTGTATAGCACCAGCTAAGAGCAAAAATAAGAGTGTTGCTTTGAACAAACTGCTGCAATGTTATAGCATTAGGCACAGAAACAAGATTCTGGAAATATAGATATATAAAAAACAGGAAAAAGATGGATACGTTGAAGTGGTAAATACTGCTGCAGGCTAGAAAGTAATGAGAATTTTTCCATGGAGAGTTTTGACCTGCTATTCAAAAATTATTTCTTGTCTTAATAAATCCTAAAAGTGTAATTTACTTGCAAAAGGGAAAGAACAAAGGCCCCCAAATTCTTTTGATAACAACACTTGTTAGGGTTGATAAGTTGGGTTTCAAATGTGTGAAGAAAAATGTGTGACAGTTTGTTTTAAGGTGACAACCTAAGTGTTCAGATACTTCCATCTTAGGCTGCTTTTAAAGCAGTAACTGTATTCATTGCTTTGTACTAGTGTGTTTATGATATAGACTATATATCTGTTAGAAGCTGATTTTATTTTAAAAACTCATTTCTATCAATTTGCAAATTGCAAAATATATCTGTATAATCTGCCTCATAAAGGAATGATCAGGAAATATGGGTTCTTTTTTTTGTTGTTACATGCATAAGGTATACTGAGGCTCTTAAATCTTTTTTGTTCTTGGTGTGAAGGTTCTTAAAGACAATATGTATTGCATTTTTTCTTCAATATATTTAAATATTATTAGTTATAGATAAAATACATTATATTATATATACACAAATTTAAGAAATTGTATATATAAATTTCAAGTCACCTTTACTGAGATAACAATTGTACCAAGCACACTCAGAAGGTATAAAAAGAAGAGGTTCCAGTATATATTCTTTAGCATATTCACAAGGTTGATGGCGTAGTGAGAAGGAAGAATTAGATAAGAAAACTAAAAGAGAGCATAGTGCCATTTCAGTGTAAAAACTATAGAAAGGTGAAGTAGAAGGTGGACTGAGAAAAGGGCACTGAATTACAAATTAAATAATTAGTAGTAAAGTTGGAAATTACAGCAGTTTCAATTGAGTAGTGGAATAGGAAACTGTATTCCAAGGGTTTGGGAAATGAGTAGTATTGAAAGAATGGGAACAAGAATAGAAAGCTCTTTTAAATGGTTTGCTTTCAAAAGGAAGAAGAGACATATGGTGAAATTGATTTTAAGTATATTTGATAATTCACCATTTTTTTAGGCAGCAGGAAAGTAGTTGCTTTATAGGATACAGGATCTGTATTATTGAAGGGAGTATCCACACTCATTATTGTCACAGTCCATCCCCCCAAAAAAAGGGAGTGGGAGGGAAAATCAGGAACAACTTCCTACCAATTAGAGCTTTAAAAAAGTCATAGATTGTCTTGTAAGATGATGAGTACCAATGTATGAAATTCTTCAAGTCTAGAAGACCAATTTTGGGGGATGTACTAAGAGTACACCACTGATAAAGAAAACCTGAGTTTAATAATCATCTCAGAGTGACTTAAGTAACGTGGTCAAATCTCTAGGCTTCAGTTTCAGTATTTCAAAAATATATTCATTACTTACCAAAATTTTATGAAGATTAAATTATATAATAAATGCAAAATATATTCTAAACTCTAAGATATCATGCATATAATATTTGGACAAATGATCCTACTTATAATTTCTACCCATTGGTGAAGTGATTTCTTCTGGAAGGAGACATTATACAGACTCCTCCATCCCTATGGCAAACCTTCAAATATTTGAAGACTGTCAACCATGACCTGCTTAAACTTCCTCCGTTTATTCTTTGGATCTTTCTGTGGCTCAGTCCTTCACAATCCTGATATTCTGTTTGATTGCAGGGTGTGTTGTTTTGTTTGTTTTTCCCCTGACCCTACCACCTGTATTTACTTTTGTAATAATACTAGGTGATGAATATTCCCCTTAACTCTTCATTTTAGTGACACCATGATGGAGTTATGGAGTGAATAAAATATGAGATTTTGAGTTAGGAAGACATACTTAATTCATGTTTGCCTTATTAAATATGTGTTGCTATGTAAACCACTGAGCCTCTTTGGTTAACCTCAAGCATTTTAGGATTTATTTACTAAGTTGCAAATGGTCTATAACCTATAATGGTGGATGGAGTTCCCACACCAGAAGTCCCCCCCCCCACTTAAGACATTATATATTCTTTGCTTGCTTAATACAACTACTATTCAGGCCCATTTTGTTTTTTAAATTACCCGTAATCTCTGTTTTTTTCTATGGACATGAGCATACCATTATACATGGAATCTCTTAAAATATTGAATTCAAGGCTACAGTTTTGACAAAAAAGAATATCTTGCTATAAAATGACTCTCTGCAATACCCTAAAGTGTACATATGAAGTTTAACCAGATATTTTACTATTTAATTTAAAACTCCTCATTACAGTTTTGATTTGAATTTGTAAAAAGACCCCTGTGTGGAATTGATATAAACTAATCCAATTGCTATATGAATACCTGGGTAATTTGTGCAACTACACATACAACTTTTTCAGTATCACCTGAAAATAAGACATGATCCTTCATTCATATTCCAGGGTTTTGTCTTGGCTGTCCTATTATGTTTTATATTCGCTTAGTGATTTCATCAGTTTCCAAAGGTTTCTTTATTTTTTTTTTATGCGTATGACTCAGATATCTATGTTTAGTGCTCATCTCTGCCTGAATTCTACATCTCCATCATCTGCTGCCTTCTGGACATTTACACTTGGATGTCCTATAGACATTTCAGACTTAATATGTCAAAAACATAGCTTAATAACTTTCCTTTTAAATCCTAGTTTACTCCTAACTTGAAAATTTATATTGAGGACATTAGTATTGTTTTACTCATCTAGGAATATAACCTAAGAATCATCCTAGACCCTTCCACTCACATATTTTGCAGAGACTTATATGAATCTATGTTTTCCCCTTCAATGTAATGTGAGTTTCATGAAATATGAAATATTTCATTTTTAATTAATAAGCTCAGTACTTGTATTTCCCATGCTGAGCATGGTGCCTGGCACATAAAAGGCGCTTAGTAAAACCTTGTAGAATTTATTCAAATAGCTCATTCCTTGCCTAGTGTCACTTGAAACATCTTAGGGTTGAATAGTTTATGTTAGAGTTTCCTTTCCTTCCTGGTCTCATCTCTTTACCACCCTGCTTCCTCAGTCTCCTCCTTTCTTCCCTCCTCCCATCTCTCCTTGCCTCTCTCTCTTTCCCTCCCCCTTCTCTCTCTTTCCTCTCTCTCTCAATAAACAATCTGAACTTCAAAATGTATGAGCTACTGCTACTGTGTACAAAAACTCTAAAGAGCTCACATTTTATAGTGCTTTAAGATTTTGATAACATTTTTTATTATTTGGTATTTTATTTTCCCCAATTACATGTAAAAAATAGCTTTATCATTCTTTTTTTTCCTTCAAATTTTGAATTCTTATGCCCAAAAGGTTATAAAAATTTGATCTCTCTACTGAGACTGTATCCCAAAGAAATAATAAAAAAGGGAAAAGGATCCACATGTGCAAAATGTTTGTAGCAGCCCTTTTTGTAGTGACAAGGAACTAGAAACTGAGTGAATGCGTCTCTTGAGGAATGGCTGAATAAGTTACAGTATATGAGTGTAATGGAATATTATTGTGCTACAAGAAATGACAAGCAAGCTGATTTCTGAAAAACCTGGAAAGACTTCCATGAACTGATGCTAAGTGAAATGAGCAGAACCAAGAAAAGATTACAATAAGATTATGGGATGATTAACTGTGATGGTCTTGGCTCTTTTCAACAACGAGGTGATCTAAGGCAATTCCAATAGACTTGGGATGAAAATTGCCATCTACATCTAGAGAGAGAAGTATGGAGATTGAATGTGGATAGAAACATACTATTTTCACTTTTTTGTTGTTGTTTATTGCCATGGTTTTTCTCTTTCTCATTTTTTAAATCTTTTGATGTGATTTTTTTTTTTTGCACAGCATGTTGAATATGGAAATATGTTTAGAAAAGTTGCACATGTTTACCCTTTATCAGATTACTTGATATCTTGGGGAAGGTGGAGAAGGGACAGAGGGAGAAAAATTTGGAACACTAGATTTTGCAAAGATGAATGGTGAAAACTATCTTTGCATGTGTTTAGAAAATAAAAAGTCATTAAAGAAAAAAATAAATTTTGAATTCCAAATTCTCTGCCTGCTCTCCCCTCATCCATTGAGAAGGCAAGCACTTTAACACACATTTTACATGTGTAGCAAAGCAAAACACACTTCCATGTAAGTCATTCTGTGAAAAAAAAACACAGACAAGAAAAATCCAAGAAAAATCAACAAAGTAAAGAGAAATATATCTTTAATTTGCATTCAGGCTCTACCAGTTCTTGTTCTGGAGATGGACAGCACCTTTCATCTTAAGTTCTATAGAATTGTCTTGGATCATTGTATTGTATAAAATAGCTAAGTTATGCATAGTAGATCATCATACAATATTATTGTTACTGTGTAAAATGTTATACTGGTTCTTCTTATTTCACTTTGCATCAGTGCATGTAAGTCTTTTCATGTTTTTTGAGAGCATCCTGCTCATAGTTTTTAAAATAGAATTATATTTTTCGAAATACATACAAAAATAGTTTTTAACATTTACTTTGCAAAATCTTATGTTCCAAAATTTCCTCCCTTTTCTCTCCTCCTTCCCTTTCCCGAGACAGAAAACAATCTGATATAGGTTAAACATTTAATTCTTCTAAACATATTTCCACATTTGTCATGCTGCATTAAAAAAATCAGATCAAAAGGAAAAAAAAAAAACACAAGAAAGGGAAAACAATCAAGGAAACAAATAAACAATAAAAACAAAAGGTAAAAATCCTATACTTTGATTCATATTCAGTCTCCATAATTTTCTCTCTCTGGATATGGATGGTGCTTTCCATCACGAATCTATTGAAATTTCCCTGAATCACTTCATTGTTGAAAAGAGCCAAGTTCATCATAGTTAATCATTACATAATTTTGTTGTTACTATGCAGAATGTTCTTCTGGTTCTGCTCACCTCACTCAGCATAAGTTCATGGCCTTTTTGAACTAAGCCTACTCATTGCATCCATATACCATAATTTATTCAGCCATTCCCCAACTGAGGGACATCCGTTCAATTTCCAGTTACTTGCCACTACAGAAAGGACTGCTTCAAAACTTTTTGCACATGTGGGTCTTTTCCCTTATTTTATGACCTCTTTTGGATACAGACCCCATAGAGACACTGCTGGATCAAAGGGTATGTACAGTTTTATAGCCTTTTGAGCATAGTTCCAAATTGCTCTCCAGAATGGTTGGATCATTTCATAGTTCTACCAACAATGTATTCATGTTTTCCCACATCCCCTCTAACATTCATCATATTTTCCTGTCATCTCTGCCAGTCTTAGATGTATGAAGAGGTATTTCAGTGTTGTCTTAATTTGCATTTCTCTAATCAATAATGATTTATCTGCTCATCATTTCTTAAAGCATAGTAATATTCTATCATAAAAATAATATATAAAAACTTGTTCAGCCATTCCCTAATTGATGAACATCCCACCAATTTCAAAATTTTTTGCCATCACTAAAAAAGCTACTATATATATTTTTGTATGCATAGGTAATTTTCTTTTTTTGTTGTATATCTCTTTAGAATGTAGACCTACTAGTGATATTACTTTATCAAAGAGTATGGGTGGTTTTATATTCCTTTGAACATAGTTCCAAATTGCTCTCCAGAATGATTGAATTAGTATACAACTTCACCAATAGCACATTATTGGTTGAATTTTCCTGTATCCCCTTCCAATTTTTCATTTTTCTTTTCTGTCATGTTAGCCAAGTTTATTGGTATGTTTTTAGTTTGCATGTTGTTTTAATTTGCATTTCTCTCATTAATAGTGATTTAGAGTATTTTTATATGACTATATGTAACTTTGGTTACTTTGTTTGAAAACTCCCTCCTCATGACTTTTGACAATTTATCAATTGAGGAATGGCTCTTATTTGTATAAATTTAACTTATTTTTCTATATGCTTGAGAAAGAAGGTCTTATCGAAGAAACTCACTGTAATTTTTCCCCCACAATAAAGATTTCCAAATATTTCCAATATTTTCCTCCGTCCTATTACCCCCTGTTAATCCTTCTCTTTCTCTGTTTTTGTCTGTTTCTGTCTCTGTCTCTGTCTCTCTCTCTCTCTCTCTCTCTCTCTCTCTGTCTCTCTATCTCTCTTTCTCTCTGTGTCTCTCTCTCTTTTATCCTGTCTGTTCTCAAAAGTGTTTTGCTTCTGACTTTTATATCCTCCAAACTGTTCTCCTTTCTATTAGTACCCCTTTCCACATATCACATTTCTTTCCCTTCCTACTTTCCCATATGGTAAGATAGATTTCTACATTCAATTGAGTGTGCATTTATTTGAGACAATTCTGATGAAAGTAATGTTCTTGTGCTCCCCTTACAGCTTCTACTATTTCCCTCTCCACTATAAAATCTTTTGCAGCCTCTTACAATCCTCTTTTATGTCAGATAATTTATCCCATTCTACTTCTCCCTTTCCCTTTCTCCAAGTGTATTCTTGTTTCTCATCCCTTAATTTAATTTTTTTAGATGACCACACTATCACATTCAACTCACATTTATTCCTTCTAAATGCCTTAATAATGGGAAAGATTTTAAGAGTTATAAATATGATTTTCCCATGAAGGAATATAAACAAGTTAATCTTATTGAATGTCTTATGATTTATCTTTCCTATTTATCTTTTTATGTTTCTTTTGCATCTTGTAAATAAAAGTCGAATTTTCTATTCATGTCTTGTCTTTTCATCAGGAATGCTTGAAACCCCTCTATTTCATTGAATGTCCATTTTTCCACTGAAAAATTATGCTCAACTTTGCTGTGGAGGTGCTTTTTGATTATCATCCTACCTCTTTTTCTTTAAAATATCAAAGTCCAAGCCCTCTGATCCTTAAGTGTAGAAACTGATAAAAATCGTGTTATTCTAACTGTGACACCACAATATTTGAATTGTTTCTTTTTGGCTGCTTGCAGTATTTCCTCCTTGATCTAAGAGGTCTGGAATTTGAATATAATATGTTTGAAATTTTTATTTTGGTATCTCTTTCAGAAAATGATCAATTAATTTTTTTCTATTTTTATTTTACCTTCTAGTTCTAAAATACCAGGCCAGTTTCCCTTGATAATTTCTTGAAATATGATGTCTAGGATCTTTTTTTTTTTTTTTTAAATCAAGACCTTTAGGTAGCTCAATAGTTTTCAAATTATAGCTTTCAGATATAGGCTAGTTGTTTTTTTCAAGGAAGTGTTTTGCTTTTTGTTCAAATTTTTTTCATTCTTTTGATTTTGTTTGTTTTTTGATATCTCATAAAGGCATTATATTGTATTTGCTCAAGTCTAACTTTATTTTCTGTAGTGAGCTTTTATATTTCCCTTTCCATTAGGCCATTTTTACTTTTTTAAGGAGTACTTCTCTTCAATAAATTTTGTATATAATTTTTCATTTGGACAATTCTACTTTTCAAGGCACTATTCCCTTCATTGTATTCTGTACCTCTTTTATCATTTAGTGTATTCCTTTTTTTTTTTTTTTTTTTTTTGCTGAGGCAATTGGGGCTAAGTGACTTGCCCAGGGTCACACAGCTAGGAAGTGTCTGAGACCAGATTTGAACTCAGGTCCTCCTGACTTCAGGGCTGGTGCTCTAACCACTGCACCACCTAGCTGCCCCAGTATATTCCTTTTTTAAGGTATTATTTTTTGGTGTCTCCTTTACCAAGTTATTGAATCTTTTTTCATGGTTTTCTTACATCATTCTCAATAGTCTTGTCACTTTTACTTGATTTTTAAAATCCTTTTTTGAGTTTTTTAATGACCTGAAACCAATTCTTTTTTTTTTTTTGGGGGGGGGTTTGGATGCAGGAATTTTGACTTTGTTGACTTCTTCTGATTGTGTATTTTGCTCTTCCTTATCACCATTGCAATTTTTTATGGTCAGAATTTTTCTCTATTGTTTTTCATTGTCCAGTCTATTTCTTGGCTTTTTAACTTTATTATAAAATGATGTTTTGCTTCCCAAATGGAGAGGTAACTGCCCCAAACCCCAGGTTTTTTTGTGCAGGTGTTTTCATGAGTAATTAGGGGCATCTGTTAGCTTTTGGTATGATCTAGGTAAAGGTATGTTTATTACTCTCCTATACTGTGTAATGGTTTGTCAGTGACCAAAAGCACATGGAACTGTGATCAGAGTCGCTGTTCCCCTATGGCCTCAAAGTCTGCTCTGCTTAGTATCCCAACTTGGACTGGTATTAAACATCTAGGTTTGTGACTCAAATCCAAATATAGGCAAGACAGCAGAGCCCTGCCCCAGTCCTGCCAGCAAAGGGACACATAAAAATCTCTTTCTGGCATGCACAATCCCCTTAATGTCTCTGGGCTGAAAGGGCTGGAAAACATCATTGTTGTGACTGATTCAGTCTCCTTGATGGCTGCTCTTGGTTTGCTGGGGCCTAGTCTGCCCTAGACTACACTCTTCTCTCACCCTGAGGCAACAGATGTTTTCTGCAGAACTTCTAAGTTGTCTTGGGATGGAAAATTGTTTTATTGCATCTTTTGTAGATATTGCCACTCTAGAATTTGTTTAGAGTAATTATTTAAAGATATTTGGTTTGGCAGATAGCTCAGATGAGTCCTTATCTTTACCATCTTATGTCTATCTCTGATCAATAATCTTTTCACACATTTTCCCATGTATTCCTCAAGACAACCTTTTGATAAAATTCTCTTATTATGCCTGTTTTGTAGAGGGAAAACTAAGTCTCAAAAAACTCAAACAACTTGCATCAGACTGTACTCTCTCTATTACTATTCAGGGAGATGGAACATATTGATAAGAAAAGAAACTCATTTTGGAAACTGTTCTGCCTTCTTCATCCAGCTACCCACTTTGGTGTTTGAGTTAAAGAAGTAAAATGTGGTGGGGGGAAGAAAGGACACAATAGTAAGAATTTAGCAAGATTAAGAAACTTAATTTACCCAGTTTTCTGCTGATTAAGATAATTTGGCCTTTTGGGCATTCAATAAGATTTCTTCTACTCCTCTTTTTCTCATTTGATTAAATGAAAATGTAGCACGTTTAAAAACTTTAAACATAAATCATTTCACATTTCAAATCATTAATAATTAGAAAAATGTAAATTAAAACACCTCTTGCCTTTCAGATTGACCAAAATGACAGAAAAGGAAAATGGCAAATGCTGGAGGGGATGTGGAAAATGGGTTCATGATTGCACTATTGGTAGAGAATTGAACTGGTTCAATCATTTTGGAAAACAATTTGGCACTATGTTCAGAGATCTAACTGTAAAATGTGTTTACTTTAATATACTTGTATATTAACCTAATAAATATTATTGTTAAGTCTGTATTCCAAACACATCACAGAAGAAGGAAATGGACCCATTAGTACATATGTATTTATAATAGTGTGGTGGCAAAGAATTGAATTTTGAGATTATTTCTATCAATGGGATGTAATTGAACTAGTTATGGTTTATGATTGAGATGGAATACCACTGTGCTTTAAGAAAATACAAAGGGTTTGATTTCAGGAAAAACTAGGAAGATTCATATGAATTAATGTAATGTGAAGTGAAAAGAACCCAGAAAACATTGTATAAAATAATAGTAATATTATAGTGACAATCAACTGTGAAAGACTTAGTTACTCCAATGTGTACAATGATCCACGACAATTCCAAAGGACTAAATATAAAAAAAATGCTATCCATCTCCAGAAAGAAAAATGATTATCTTTGAGCGGCAATGGAAGTATATTTTTTCACTTTAGTTTTCTTGCTTTTTTGTAAGATGGCTAATTCAGAAATATATTTTGCATGGACTTCACATTTATAATGGATATCATATTGCTTGTCTTCTCAGAGAGTAGGGGAGACTATGGCAGGAGGTAAAGAATTTGAAACTAAAAACTTTTAACAAAATCATTTAGGTGATTGGGAATTTATTTTTTATGGTGTGCCAGTGAAGGTTTTCTATAAGTTGCTCCATTTATTGAATTTCCATCTTTATTAAGTAAGCATCCTTTAACTTTATTCTCTGTTACAATAACTCAGGAAGTCTTTAATCTTTATGTTCATTTAATAGATAAGGTCATGGGAAAGAAGCACTGTCACTCAAAAGTCATTGGCAAATGCAGTCAGTAAAGCAAGTGTTGATCTGTCCTGGTTAACCACTTGACCCCATTGACTTTTATATTGTTCTGGAAATTGCTTTAAAAATTTATCTCTGTATTGTCACGGTTTTGGTAGTTTCTGTTGTTTCACTCTTTATGACCCCCTTTGAGGATTTCTTGACAAATATGTTGGGGCATTTTGTCCCTTCCTTCTCCAGTTCATTTTACAGATGTGAAAACTGAGTCAAATAGGGTTAATGACTTCCTTGGAGTAATAGAATTAGTAAGCATCTGAAGCTGGATTTGAACTCAGGAAGATGAATCTACCCAACTCAAGGTCCAACACGCTATCCATTGTACACCAGTTTTCCTTATTATTCCTCAGAGTCCTCACACAACATCCCAAATTCGTATCTTTTGTTTATACAGAATAGTGCAGTGGAAAAAATCAATGGATTTGAAGTCTGACGACTTTGGTTCTAATCTTGGTTGTACAATTCACTAGTTATATGTGTGGGATAACAATAATAGCTAGCTTGAATTTAAATATCATTTTAAGATTTGCAAAGTAATTTAGGATGTATAATCTTATTTTATCCTCACAAAAATCTAGAGAGATAGATGCTATTATTATTTCCATTTTATAGATGAGTAAACTGAGGCAATTTAAGCACATTGCCTAGGCCACACAACTAAGTTGGTGTCTGAAACAATGTTGGAACTCAGATCTTTCTAACTCCAGGTATAATACTATATCTACTTAACTACCTGATAAGTCATTTAACTTCTCTGGTGCTCTTTTGTGAAATGGGTAAAATGAAGTATTTGAACTAAATGATCTTTAAAGTCTCTTAAAGTGCATGCCTATTATTGCAATCATCCTGTATCTCCTTTTACATTTGATAGACCTGGCACTAGGCTATCTTGTTGCTAAGTAGTTTTTTATTACAAAATCTAGTCTTTTCTTTATCATGTCACCTACTTATCACCACTTCTTTAATTTATCATCACCTCTATTTACTTTTCCAGTAAAGGAAATGAATATATATCATGGAGTCAATGGCAAGTTAAAGCTATAAATATCTTTAATGATTTATTTCAGTCCCCTCACTTTACAGAATAGGAAATTGAGGCCAATTGTGGTAAAGTGACTTTTTCCTACTCTGCTAGCAATGTAAAATTCCATATTATACATTGTTTCTTCTCACTGGAAGAGTTTATTGTTCTTTCTACTAGATCCTGCCATCTTGTGAATAGCTCATGACTTGCTAATTCTGTCAGTTCTCAAAACTCTCAGCATATCCAATTATCAGATTGGAGATTTGATCTTGAGCAAAAAAGTTAGACTGGAGTCTCACTTGATCTCTTTGTACTGAATTTAGTTTAACAAACATTTATTAAATGTAATTTGTTACAGACAGTGTTTGGCTCTGAAGAATATAATCTCAAAGGATGGATTAAATTTGTATTAACCAAAGAATCAATAAGCATTTATTAAGTGTTTACCATTTTCCAGACACTGTGCTAGGTTCTGAGAATACAAAGATAAAAATCAAAGAATATCAGTTACCCTCAAAGAACTTAAATTGTATTAAGGGGATAAATGTGTGCAAATATAAATGAATGCAAAATACATTAAAAGTAAATTTTTTGAGGGTAACAAGGAAAGTTACTAGCGGGTTGGGAAAGTTTGGAATTACTTTATGTAAGAGGTGAAGTGTGAGCTGCACTTTGCAAGAATCTAAGGATTCTCAGAGTTAGTATGAAGAAGAAGAAAATGCACTAGTCATAGATTCAGTCTATGCAAATTCATGGAGATGGGAGATTGAATTATATGAAAAGAAATTCCAAGCACACCAAGTTTTACTTAAGATTTTTGACAGGGAGGAATTTTTGTTGTTTTTGTTTTTCAATCATCTTTCAGTTGTTTAATATTTAATGACCCCATTGGAGGTTTTTCTGGGAAAGATACTGGAATAGTTTGCCATTTCCTTCTCTAGCTCATTTTACAGATTAGGAAACTGAGGCAAAAGAGTTAAGTGACTAAGGTAGGAAGTGTCCGAGAGCAAATCCCTGAAGATGAGTCTTCCTGATTCCAAGCCTAGAATTCTACTGAGCCACTATCCTGAGGAATATTTAATGATTCCTAAAAATATAGTTTGAAACCAGAAGGTCTTTGAAGGCCAAACTGAAAACTGATGTTTTTTCCTACAAGATACAATGTTTAAATGAAAGAGTAAAATGGATATTCCTTTGTTTAGGATTATGACTTGGGTAACTCTGTGAAGAAAAGATTGGGGAGGGCAGAGACTTAAGATATAGAGATTAATTAGGAAGGCACTGCAGTCTATGGAAGAGTTAAAGAAAATTTCAACAAACTGATGGACATGTGAGTATAGAAAAGCAGATGAAAATGAGATATTATGGAGGTAGAAATATTGTCTTGACAATTCATTAGGGAGATGAGGAAGAGTAAGAGTTAAAGGTAATTTCAAGGTTGCAAGCATAGGTGACTAAAAAACTAACATGCTTGAAAATGATAGAAAAGTTAGTTGGAAATAGGGAAGTTGGTGATTCTATAGAAGATGGAGTGGAAATGAAGCAGGAAGATCAATTAGAGGCTATTGTTAGAGCCCTGGCAAAAGTTGATAAGGGTCTGAAGTAGGGGATTGATACTCTGATTACAAAGACTGTGAGAAGTGCAAGAGATCAATCTAAAGTCTTAAGAGAAATCTAAGAAGAGAGGGGAAGATTAGCAAAGAAAACTTCGCAGAGGTAGTTGTGTCTTAAAAGAGAGAAGATTCAACAATTGGTATTGGGTCACCCAGAATGAGAGCCTTTTCCTTTAAGTCTTGGGAAAAGCCTGAAGATGAGTCATGGAAGGAGGGATAAAAACATTGATGAGTGGACCCCTTTGACAAGAAAGTAATGGATGTGAATGTAATAGGAAAATACATTTGAACCATACCATGCTATGACTGCCAGGGTAATTTTTAGGTTTTATTTGCTCAGCAATGAGAGAGACAAAGATGGGTTTTGAGTGAAATGGCAAGAATGATGCATGATGACTATTTGAGCCACAACACAAAGGGTGAGTTGGGGAGGGAAGACACTAGAGGCAGGGTGCACCAGACAACTAGATAGCACAGTAGATAGAGCTGTGGGCCTGGGATCAGGAAGTGAATTCAATAGTCTCAAACACTTACTGGCTATGTTCCTTGGACAAACCAATTAACCTTTGCCCTCACCATTTTTTTTTTTAATCTGTGAAATGGGGATAATTATAGTATCTGTCTCATAAAATAATTAGATTGTTGTTGATTAAATAAGACAATATTTGTACAAGACTTAGCACAGTTGCTGGCACATAATACATGCTTAATAAATGCTTATTCCTTTCCCATATAACCAGTTAGGATCCTAGTATTGGTAAGACATGAAGAAGTCCTGATAGAATTTTGTAGAGTTTATAATGACAGGGTTTGGCAACTAGTTGAATGTTGAAGATAAGGGAGAATGAAAAGTCAAAACAGTTTCAAAAATAGAGTCTAAAATAGTAGCATTTAGGAAAAATCTATGAAGGCATGGAAATACATAGAACCATTAGGGAGATGAGGGTTAAGAGAGAAAAGAACCAGAACAAAAAGGGTACAAGGATATCCAAAGAATACTTTTTGCTAATTTTGGTTTATAGATTTTTAGAAGAATAAAATGTATCTTTAAAATTTTTGGATTCCAAGAAAATTGCTTGGGTGATTTTTTTTTATTAAAATGTGTCATAAAATAAATTGATTTCCTTCATAGTTGCTCTGTCTATAGTCTCATGGCTTGTGCAAGTGTGATGATAATATTGAATATTATTCTGGATTTATGTTTCCGCCTGTCATGAAACTCATTGTGAGCTATACATTCATCTAAGGGCAAAATTTTATCTATTGTATATAATGGCATCACAGACAATTGTGAAGATTTGAAAATGTGGGAAAATTGCAAGCTACACCCCCAGTAACAACAGCCGATTTCTGGGCTTTTCAGGGAAATCATGGGTATTGCTAATGTTTTGAAGAAGAAATGAGCTAGTAAAGGAAGTTTGTGTCTAGAAATGCAGGAGAGGACAATCATTTTAAAAGGAAATAACTTTCTTTTAGCAGTGGAAAATGTGGAAAATGAAATATATTGAGAAGAAAAGTTATTTATTTTCAGTGCTATTAATAATGTTCTAATAAAGGGATTTTTAGTGTGAACACTGTAATCTTCTTATTCTCTATAGTTAAAAAACCAATTGCCCCCTTAGAGTCTATATTTCCAGATGCACAGCAATTTTTCTGTGGTGTTGAAATGGGAATGAATGGAATATGTCCCTTGAGGCATAATATATAGCTCTACTTTTATAAAGCTTTTGAATTTGAGGATTATAATTGCTTTCTGTTTTCCACAGAACCTTCTATAATCTACCCCCAGAATAGACACACATTCAATATTTTTGTTTGAAATAATCTCACAAAATTCCTTTAAATTTCAGCTTCTTGTAAATTTTCAAGCTTTTCCATAGATGTTGAGACGCAAAAGAGATAAGTAACTACTGGATGAATTCTCCAAAGCAGGGAAGAGAAGCTTTGATTCTCAAGAGAATGAAGAAAGAAAATTTTACCTATGTTTCTTTTTCTTGCAGGAGTTATGCAAATTAATACAGGCATTTTCATCCCTGTTATTTGTCTTTTTCCTCTGAATATCTTTAACTATGTTAAACAGAAGTTTCCTACTTGAAGAAAAAAAAATCACAACAACTTTTTGACTTTTCCAGTCTGCCAAAACCGATTTTATACAAATGAAGTTTGGCTATGTGCTTCTTTATTCATTATGAAAGTAGTTAATGCAAATTTAAATATCAATCCTCTCTACCAAACACACAAGCACTCGAGCACACACACACACACACACACACACACACACACGCACATGCACACACACACACATACAAACAAAATTATATAAAAAAAAAAACAGATTGCTACGCAGGTTTTGAGTAGTCTCTAATGTGTACAATATTGAGGATGATTACTCATTCAGAGTTCCCGTTCAACTACACACCTCTCACTCTGTCACTTATCTCAGTACTTTGGGAATTGTGTATTAAATGAAGAGTCATTTTCACAGATGTTTTGTTTGAAATCATTTAGGTTATTTAACTAGCTGTTAAAGTGGCAAGAATATTTGTTATTGGTCTTTCAAAACTTGATATGGTCAGCAACCCTACCAAAGAAAGATGCTGAGTAGAAAGGGTCTACCAAAACTTTTATTATCCTAAATTATCACTTGTTTTCCTTATGTCTAATGACATTTGGGGTTTTTGTAATTGAGCTAAATCTCTTTTTACTGGATACATGGGGCAAGGGAAAGATGATTGGATCATGAATTGGTGAACCTGGGTTCAGAGCATTTCAACTCTATCTGTTTAATGTGAGCTGGTTCATTTAACTTCTAAAAACTTTTTTTTCTCATTATGGGAAATAATGAAGTAGGGCAAATAATCTTTATTGTCTCTTCTAACTCTAAATCTGTGACATTATGATTCACTAGATATTTAAATAAAATATGTAGAAAGTGTGTTTATTAGTGGAGCTAACTTTAGTTTCCAAAATAGGTCTGATTTAGGATATCATTACTATAATGTGCAAGTTTCCCTTTGATAGGAGTGAGTAGAACTTGGACTCCTACTCTGTGCTGCAGGACACACTGTGCAGATAGTATAGAAGGCAAAAAAAAAAGCATTTTTAGAGCAGTTCTTTTACTCATGTACCTTATCTTTTAGTAAATGGATACAAAACACAAATAATAAAAAAAATGGTTAGAGCCTTGAAAAAAAAAGTGTCAGGAAAAAAATATTCACATACGTGTGTGTGTGTGTGTGTGTATAATACATACAGAGATTGAGAGAATCAGAGATGACTTCAAAGGAAATAGTAGCCCCTGAGTTGAACTGAATCTTGAAAGATGAATAGAATTTAAACAAGTAGTGATGGGAGAAAGGGACAAGAGCATGCTAATCACAAATAATGTGAAAGGTGAATGAAGTTAAATTTTATACAAAAGCTTCCCAAACTTCAGTTATTAGTTAATTACTTCTCTAAGCTTTCTCAAGAAATATTTGAACATTTTCAGACAACCACATGTGTTAATAACATGTCTGTAAATACCTTACAGAATTGACCCAATGAGGACCTCCCCTTCTTGGGGCATCAGCTATCCTCCAAGGGGAATCAGATGCCTCTAGACTTATCACACTTTAGTATAGTAGAAAGTACATTGAATCTGGAGTCAGAAGAAGCCATTTACAATTTCAGTGACCTTATGCAAGTACTCTCAATCCTTCTGGGCCTCAGTTTCTTTATCGGCACAATAAGGGATTAGACTGCATGATCTCTAACTTCAGTATAGATTTATCCTTATGACCAATTCCAGTTTTGCCCCTTAGTTCAAGGATTTCCATATTTGAATATAATTTAAAACTTAATAATTTCTAAACCATGATTTAGCATAATTATATGTAATGGCTATATTTGCAAGTTGTTGAGCCAGCTGCATTCTCTATTTGCATGTGATGTGTATAGGTTGGTGGATGGGAGAGGACAAAAATTTACTATGCTTTTACCATATGCTCAGTAGTTTTTGAGCTAAGTACTTAACAGTTATCTCATTTTATCTTTACACAAGTCCTAGGAGGTAAGTGTCATTATTAGCCCCATTTTACATTTGGGGAAACTGACTCAGGCAGCAGTTAAGTGTCTTTCTCAAGATCTCTGAGTTAATAAATGTCTGAAAAAAGATTTGAACTCAAGTCTTCCTGATTCCAGAAATAACATCCTATCTCTGAAACCTACCTTGCTGCTTTTAAGAGCTGCTTGCTAAATCATTTTATGGCATAGCCAATTGAGGGCCAGAGAAATTATGTCCTGCCTGAGGTTCCATAGGTAGGAAGCAGAAGAGGCATGATATGAATCAATGTTCATTGGCTGCAGAGCCAATACTTTTTATCTGGTAAAATACTACCCCTCAAGAACTTTTTCTATTCCTTGGTAGTCTTAAGATTTCTCTATCCACATATCTCTTGTGGGAGATGAGGTCTCAATATGTAATTTTATCAGTATAGGAAACACCTAGTGCAACAACTCCCTCAGATCATATAGATTAGCAGCTCCATAAGAGGTTGTGTAACTTGCTTATAGTTATACCGTTAGTTATGTGTACTACAGAACTTGAACCCAGACTTTTCCTGACTCATAATGCCTCAGCCTTGGGTAATACCCTTTTTCCAATTAGATTATATTATGAGTTTAGTATATGTGAGAGCAAAGAGTACTATAATTAGCATAAACCAAATTTTTCTCAAAACTTTTTATTAATGCCCTTCAAATATTGATTGTTGCTTTTTAGCCATGTTCCTCTTTTAGGTGGACACACTCAATTTTGCCACAAGGTGTTATGGCAAAATATAGGTGACCACAATGATTTTTCAGCTTCAACATTCATTTATGTTTTTACCTTAATTCTACCTAAAATGTTTGAAATGACCCTTTAATTACAAATATTACAGTGTAACTTTGGTTAACTCAGATGTTAAAATTCCATTTAAAAATGTTTTTCAACAATATTTAGGGGATGTATATATATATTCATTTTCTGGTAGGATGTTTGATATGTAACTTAATAAAAATTCATTAATTTAAAAATATATTCCTTAACCTAAACATAAATATATTCTATAATAAAGGCTAGGGGACAAACTCTGTGAATTGGGGGTTTGAAGGATGTGATGAGAAAATCAAACTGTACATATGTGTGATGTGGCTTTTGAGTTTCATATCATAGTTTTATCACCATATCATCATGTATTGCTGCTAGGGAAAGCAACAAACAGTGGCTTCTGCCATTTAATTGAACAAGGATCTCTGAAAATTGCACCTGTTCATTATGTGAGAAATCCTTCTGTGGGCAGAAAGAAGGAATTCACTTTTATCCCAGAATAGTTGCCTAATCCTTATAACTTGGGCATTATGTTTTTTGAGCCATGATTGTGCAATCTGCTACCCATTTCAGCCCCAAAATGTTATTGAAATGAAGCAGCCTAACTTTAAGCAAACTGCATCTTTTTAATAGATAGGGTTGTAAAGTTCACTGCCATGATGGAGCTATGCCCTGCAAAATCCAGCTCTTAAAACATATATCTAAAGGTGGCTAGGAGAGAGGGCATCATTGGACCTTTTCAAGCTCACTGCTGCTTTAAAATAAGGGGCTCAGAAATTGCCCAAATGGTCTAACTGTTTTTGAATCGCCAGCAAGGCACGGTGTTTCCCATTTAACAAACACCACGGATACTTTATTGTCTGTGAGGCTTCCATGCACTGCAGTAAATTTGAATTGGATATTTTCTGTCCAAATTGACAATGATGATTAAGCCAAAAAATAAGTGTGTTCTCCTTTAAATTTTAGCTGTGGCATCATGTCACATCCCCAACATTATGCTATGCAGTAGCAAGTCAGTCACCATAGACCAAAATTTTGATAAACAGCAAATCAAAAAGGAGATAGTCATTTTTGAAGTCAGCAAGATCTGTCTGCAGATACAGACTTCATTCAGTATTTGTCCCTCTTTGCAAAATACATATCTACTTATCTATAAATATATATATATATGTATGTATTATAAGCACATACATATATATTCATATTATTTTGTCAGTTTGTTTCCATTTGAGGAGTGTTTGAAATTGATATTCATTTTTTTCTATAAACTTTAAATTGTACAATTTAGGAAAACTGAGTGAAAAAGATAAATTAAATGGGTAGAAATATTTTCCAATCAAAGACCAACTGACATATATAAAAATGATGTGTGTTTCTTACACAGTCCACAGGGAAAATTCTGCAGGCTGGCTATGATCTCTACAATTTGCCTGAAGGCAAACTAGACTTTGGGATATTCTATTATCCCTTTGGTCTGTTTATCATGGAAACCGATGTACAAATCGAGAGTTCTTTTGGACTCTTTCTTTCTATTTGGTGGGACTGGTAAGAATTCACTTATCTCATGTCTTCACCTTCTGTGAAGTGCTGCAGAAAGGTTCAGTGACCAGTAATCAATTATTATTGAGAAGCAATCAATTGCTAATTTCCATAATTATGCACATCTAAACACTATGAACAAGGAAGAGAAACAAAGCTGCACTCCAAGCATTGCCTTGTTAGCAGTATTTTGTTAACACAGGCTCTAAAAAAAGCTGCCGCAGCTGGTACCACAAATGTGTTTCCAGCATTCAGGCCATCAACGTGATTCGTCGCTAAATGTATAGAATCAGCTTCTTGCTAAAAACTACAATTACAGGTGATATACAGATTGAAATCACAGGGCTGGTTTGTCGAAGAAAATTGTCCTAATGATGGGTTTTCGGATGGGGAATGCAGCTCTTTTCTTTCTCTGTGATGGGTAGTGAAGGCAGCTGCACCTGCCTCTATGCTGTATTCTGCCGCACTTAATGATATCTGATGATATCATTAGGCAAAGTGTTCATAAACAGATGTTGAGCCTGTGCCTAAATGCTGTCAGATGAGCGGTTGCTGGCCTGAAACAGTATTATTTATATAGAACATTTACGTTTGTTATGTTAATAACCCCACTATTAGCTCTCTGGATGTTGCGATAGGAATGTAAATGTAGTTAATATGAATAACAACCTCTTTACTCTTTGTGCTGCAGTTGAGTATAACTTTTAGGCTTTTAGAGAGAAACAAAGATTCCCCCCACCAAGTCCTTTTGACTTCATAATTTTTTTTTTTTTTGGGCATCCTCAGAAATTTTGATCAGCAGATAAATAGCAAGAAATCTGTAGGACAGATGTTAAAGACTGGAACTTGTTTCTCTTAACACTTGGTGTTTTCAAGAAATTCAAGTATTTATATGTTTGCTTGTACCCCTGAACCCAGCACATTACACTATGTCCAAGTCATCTGTTTGAAGGAAAAAAGTGCAGGAGAGTCTAGAGAAATCAGATCAGTTTGTTCAGGTCAATCAATCATCCAAACCGTTAACAAACATTTAAGTGTATACTGTGTTCCAGACACTATACTAAGTACTGGCAATGTGAAGATGAAAATGAAAAATCCTTACCCTCAGTGAACTTATAGTCTATTAAGCATGAAAACATACCATTTATGTTCATATATACACCTATATGTAGATATGCCATATTATATAAATATACAAATATAACTTATTAAGCATGACTATACATATATATACAGATACAAGTAAATACACACAAGTATATATATATATGTATATCGATTTCTGTGTGTCTGTGTGCGGAAGACATATACAAATTATATGCATAAATAATAAGCTGCTTCTGCAACAACTTAATTTTTCAAATAAGGGATCAGAACATTGCAGGACATCCTTCTAAACTGCCATTTCCCTCTTCTGGCTGATAGTGAAGATACAATCTTCATACCCTGATGATAGTACCTAAAATGCCACATTACAATGACTGGGAATTATTGTATTTTTTTTAAGCCAAAGTTGAATTTTATACCTCATAGTTAATTCATGTAGAGCAAGTTATGTAAATTCTGACAGTCATCAAAATGTGCATTATTTCTCTGAAATATTGCTGTGCTGTGATAGCCACATTATATAAAACAACTTAGTGCTTTTGTCATTTTATGTGGGCGCCTTAACTCTTTCTGAATTGTTGTTGGTTTTCGAGAGGGTGGTGCTGCAAATACATTTCCCTATTTTCAAGATCAGATGAAGAACTGTTATTTCGACTTTTTAATGGAGGAGAGATAAACAGTGTTAAACTGGTGCTTCATTATAACCATAATTAGAGGTTACAGTGATTTTTGAAGTGTCATACTCATCTCAATTAATGCTTGCGACATCTTTCATGTTGCTAAAAATGGTAAAGATGTCCATGTGTGTTTGTTGCAGCATCTATAGGTGTGAGAAGAATATACTAGATCTGCATGTTTGCATGTATGCCTTTTTTCACATATTCTCATATATTTAAAGCTACTCTGAATCATTTGAGATTTTGAACAATTATGACATTTGAAAGAATGATTTTTTTTGTTGTTTTTTGCGCATGGCTTCCCTTAGATTTCCATTTTGATCCTCTGGATCAACTTGGGGGAAATCTTCAATCTCCACAAAGAGGTTTGTTAGCCCACAGTATTCTACTAAATGCATTATGAGGCTTTAAGCAACTGAAGTGATGGAAAGAAACAGGAAGGTATAGTCTGTTTCCTTTGGAATGCTATGTGAGTATACTGCTATAAGGAACAGAGTAGTAAATCCATAATTGCTTCTTAAATAGGAAGAATTGAATAGTGGCTCCTTTTGCATGGTTTATACAGAGAGCAGGCTGGGATTCTGTGAAAGAAATTCTGATCTTGGAAGGAATAAAGTCACTCTTTACTAAAACTTTCCCAAAGTCCTATCCTAAAGAATATTTTACAATGTATTAGCAGATGAAAGGCATTTGGAGACATATTTACTAATGTAGTTCTTCACAAATCTATCATTTTTGTTTATGTTTTTTAATTATTATTTTAAACAGTAAAAATTTTAAGGGTAGATTAGCAGAAAAGTAATTTTTTCATCCTCTGTATCATATAGCACAGCCTGTGATTTCTCAAGAATTGGTAGTAGTTGTTCAATAGATAATGAAACAATGGATTTTGATTTGTTTGTCAATTCAAGATGCAGTAAAGCCATTCAACAAACATTATAATACTTGAGTCCTTAAAAATCCAAAATGATTTGAGTGAAAGAACTAGGAAGGTCCTGATAGTATCAGCTAATATTTGAACAGATCAATGCATCACAGTCTAATTCAGAAGCTACACTGCTGGAAGCCCATCACAGTCTCCCAGAAGTCTTATTCACTTCTCATCTTCTCATCAAGAGCAGTAGTCCTGGAAATAAAAACCAGTTATTGGCTGGCCCTCCAGATTGAATGTTATAATATCTATCCATGAAATACACTTGTTTTATATCATTTTAAAGATGACAGATGATGCAATCATTTAGAGTGATGGATATAAAGAAAATATGGCCACTTTCTACTCAGATCTCTGGATAAATTCATGACCATTCTTGTATTTGAATGTAGGATCTTTTCTCTTAAAGCCATTTAATATACTCTACCAGTATTTTTAGTCTAATTTGAGCATTATTTAGTGTGCAACTACTTTGTGCAAACCACTGAGGTAGGTACCACAAATGATAAGGGTGAATTGAAACAGTCTGTGCTCTCAAGAAGTGAGTAATTCATGAGTATGGTAAGAGTCCCAAAGGATGTGCAAAGTAGTATGAGGATTCAGAAATGGGAGGAAAACTGTTTTACTGAGAAAGAAAATGAGGGGTTGCATTTTGGAAATAGTGTGAGACATGCTTTTTGAAAGATGAATAGGATTTGAGCCCTTAGGATAGAAGGAATCACATTCCATAGGAAAAGAGTACCACAAGCAAAGCCTAGAAATCAAGGAATATATTTGGGGATTGAGTAACCTTGTTTGACTGTAATATGGCATATTTATAGATGAGATTGGCATATAAAACTAAAAAAATAAGTTGGGGCTATATTGCCAGTGACCTTGAATGCCAGTTAAAAGTTACAACTTTACCTATTTGACAGTGGAAGCCATAGGAAGTTTTTTGTTTGTTATGTTTTGTTTTAAAAGAGGATTGATGCAATTAGGGAATTATTGCTATCAAAAAAATGAATCAATCAAAAAAAAAACCATATTTGCACTTCCCTTTCCATTTCTGCTTGACTCAACCCAATCCCATCTTCACCACAGACAGGATATATGAAGTATCCAGCTGAAAAATATCTTCTTAATGAGGTGATTGTTGTTGTTGTTGCTGTTGTTTGTTATGTTTTTTTTTTTTATTTCTGGCTGCACAACAACTTTTATTGTTTAATAATAAAGATAGGAGGGATAGCTAGGTGGTGCAGTGGTACAGTACTGCTCCTGGAGTCAGGAGGACCTGAGTTCAAATTTGGCCTCAGACATAGAACACTTTTTAGCTGTGTGACCCTGGGCAAGTCGCTTTGCTTTGCCAAAATAGATAAATGAAATAAAAAATAAAGCTGGGCCTATTCAGTTAATGTATGTTCTAAGAACAGCTGTGTTAGAGAAAAAAGGAACATTGTAGACTCAGGACCAGCATTCAAATACCAGCTTGATATTTGGAGGAATTTAGAGGTATTTTGAAGGAATGAGCATTTTGAGCTGGGAGATGTCTCCATTCCTCTCTGAGCAATAGCTTTCATCACTGTATAATGAAAGGGTTAGTCTCCAGTATCTCTAATTTCCCTTGCTCTGTATTGACCTCTAATTCACAAGAACATTGTGTTTTATCTTCTCTCTGAATAAAATAATAATAACAACCCCCCTTTCTGTTTCATAGAAAT